>CAUYRT010098015.1:0-39699 GCA_963574885.1 Lepilemur ruficaudatus
ACAGGTGTGGGAACCAGCCATGGCACCGAACCCTACTAATTACTTCCATGGAAAGAAGCTCAAAAGCTTTCCCATCAGCAAATCCTGCATCACTGATATTTCCTGCCCCAGGGAGAGGGTTTATACCATTCAGCTTTCAACTTTTACAAGCATACACAAATACTGGTAAGCACACAGTTCCCTTTTTGCTTATTTCTCTCTCTCATCCTTAGAAATTAGTTTGTTGTTAAGCTTTATGTCCAGCTACACTGCATACAATTTCTTTTTAAACCTGGTTAAGGTGGAACACAAAAGAGCACAGCTAACAAAAGGAGAGCCCTGATAAAATTAGGCCATAGTCACTAAAAAGGCAGCTAGTTTTCTTAACTGATAAGGCAGCTATGTGCATAATTGAGTGCACGTAAATTCTTACAGATTTGTAAAATTATTTTTAAATTTTTACAAAATATGTTCCAGACTCATGCAGAAAATCCATTCCTCAAAGTTAGGACACTATATCGATGAGTCTTGTAATTCCTATTTAATGTTCTAATTGGAAACCTGTAACACTCGGCAACACCTGAGAGAATACTGAAGGAAGGAGAGAAATGATACAATCACCACCTTCTGGAAGATGATAGAGCGTGAAATCGATGACTGAACCAGATGGCATTTCTAACCTAAAGATATATAGATGTTTGTTTTCAATTAAGAATGGGAATCCGATAAGTTACGGGATTAAGATCCTGAAGAAAAAGAGGAGAAAATAGGTTTCTTAACAATTATGCAATCAAAGACAGTTAAAAAACATTAGCAAACACTTATGAATGTCTCTGACTTCAGTCATGAAGGAAAAGAAGATGATAAAAATCAAACAAAAAAAAAAAAAAAAAAATCAAACAAAAAAAACCACCTACACACACAAAACAAAAACCCCAAACCAAACCTTTCTTAACAAAAATTCCCTTTGAGCTAATGATTGACAATCTAAGATAGCGTTTAAGAATATTTCTCACTTCTAACTGGAAGCTACACAATGTGTACACATGGACAGGACACAGACAGTGGAACAGCAGACACTGGGGACCCGGAAGGGCGGGAGGGTGGGGAAGGCTGAGGGATGAGGAATTACTCAGTGGGTACAATGTACACTATTCGGGTGACAGTCACACTAAAAGCCCAGACTTCGTCACTATGCAATATATCCATATAACAAAACTGCACTTGGCTCCCCTAAATCTATAAACAAAAAATATTTTTTTTAAATTTTACATTTAAGATCAAAACAGAATGCCTATCATTCACTTCAGATTTCAACTCCCTGTTAAAGCCACCAGTAACCTACTATAACATCAGTGAGATTTTGATCCCAACTCTTAAGATTAAAATAAAATACTTAAAACTTTAACTCTGCGATGGTTATCAATTATATTAATTAAATGGTATCTCATAATCATAACAAGACTTTAGGGTCAGATGTTTTTCCTTAACAGCAAACTCTGATGGAAGTAGGCAGAGATCAATAGAAAGATAAAGTTATGGAAGAATACAAAAACTATATGTAAGATGTTTCAGCGTCTACGAGACCCAACACAAAAGCCACCTTACCTCCCATCTGCATAGTCCGTGTCTGCTCCGCCCCACCAGACATCGGAGTCATCCTCCTCTGCATCAGCAGAATCGATATTGTCACTTTCCTCGGCCAGCGGGCAACACACAAACTCTACCCCTCGGAACTTGTCGATTCCACAGGGCAGCAACATGCCATAGTCATGTAAGTTGGTACTCTTCTCACTGCATGTCTAAGAAGGGTAAGGAGAAAACAGTGAGGGTGTATCCCAAATATAACAGTCAACACACCGACTCAATACATTAGGAACCAATTTTATAGAGGAAACGACCATTGGCTTTTTGGGTGGGTTTACAATGGGGTTTCCTTAGCACAGGTTACTTGGGTACCCATTTTTTTTTTAAATTTTATTATTTAGTTAATAAGAACACAATGTTATACAATAGAGGTTTATAAAAACAACGGGAATAGAAATCAATTGGGAAATGGGATGTAGAAGGAGCCTGCACTGGGGAATAGGTACCAGAGAATCTCTGCTTTCTGGCTTTATTAACGTATCAGGAAATTATAAGGGTTCTGGGTTACAACCCGACTCACTCCCACCTCCACCACAGATGGAAGTTTTTCTCACTTGGACCTGTCTTATTCTAGAAATTCTAACTCTCTTGGCTCACTTCCAGGGTAACAATCCTGGGAAGAGAAGAAATTACACTCTGGGCAGCCAGTATGAATCAGAACTTGTAGTCATTAGAGATTTCTCCTTCAACATCATTTTGCTTTCCTGGGATTTGCTAAGTTTGCACAAATCTAGATGAACATTAAATTCTGAAAGCATCCAGTGGAGACAAGGGAAAGATTAATAATTGAACACATATAAGTAAACAATGAAACTATTATAAAATGTATTGTGACCTTACAGGAGTCATTTTGTTTCTTAGTAACAACAAAGAATTTTTCTTCTGAAAACTCAGAAGAAATGAAAAATGAGGTTATTTGAAGGGCAGCTGGGCTCCAAATTATTTGGTTTGTTTTCTTAAGCTCAGCAAGCTCTTAAACTTCTAAAACATATTTTTGCATAAAGAAATTTTTATTCTACAGTGAATCAGAACATATTATTTTATAAAAGCCAAAAATAATAGCATTTTCTGTCTAATGGCTTTAAGGCTATGAGAGAATGGTTAAGTTGAACCAGTTCACAGTTCTCAACTTCAGCACTATTGGTGTTTAGGATTGGTAATTCTTGCCAGGGGGGAAGAGGGGTGTTATTCTGCTCACTATAACATGTTCAGGAGAATCCTTGCCCTGACACCAACCCTTCCAGCTGTGAGAACCAAAAATATCTCCAGACAGGTTCCTGGGGAGGGATAGGGGAGCAAAATTGACCCCAGTGGAGAACTACTGACTAGATAAAAGAATCTCGTAATTCTAGTAAACTGATCTCACCACAACCAACCTACGTAAATTTATGAGAAAACCATAATATATCGAAAGGACAAAGCAGTTTTGAAGGTGGTCATACCACAAAGTGACATTTTCATGCTAATTATCTTTTGTCTTCAATATATTGGCTTAGGCAAAAGCAGAGGCTGGCAAAGGGCAAGGTATAGATTTACCCACTGTGGGAAAATAAAGGTGGTAGCATGGGCTGGAGAATACAAAATTGGCATAACTGAGAAACAGAATTCTAACCGTAACTTTCATGTGGTTACTTCCCTGGTCTACCACTGTATTCAGCAAGAGGTAGTAACAGAAAAGGTTAAATTATAAAACGTTTGTACATGACAAATGAAAACAATAAAAAGTAATTTGAAAGGTGAATCCTAAAGTCATAGCTATTAAAGATATAGTTTTATTTTAAGTTATAAAACATGGCACAAACACATAATGAATCTAATTAAACTTGCCCTGTTTTTGACGACTTAAAAGTATTCATGGATAGCGGAGGCTGTGCCTGTGTGGGGACGCGGGGTGGGTGAGAACGCTCTGTACATTCGGTTCAATTTCGTTGTGAACGTAAAATTGCTCTAAGAAATAAAGTCTACATAAAAAAGGTTATGAAGAGTAGTGATTTTTTTATTTTTATTTTTTTCATATTCACATAACTTTTATCACAGTGTATTATTATAATTGTTCTATCAGTTACTGTTAATGTTTTATTGTGCCTAATTTATAAATCAAACTTTATCACAGGTATGTATAGGAAAAAACATAGTGTATGCAGGATTCAACACTTTTGCAGTTTCAGCAATCCCACGGGGGTCTTGGAATGATAAGGAGAGACTATTGTATTTTGCAGTAGTAAGTTTTTTAAAGAACATATTGATCAACATAGATGTTATTTCAAAATACCCTCTAAAATGTCATTAGGTGTAGCCCAGGAAATCTTCACTATACAATAAGAAGGGATTTACAGGCCGGTACCTCTTTGGCGACGGTGTGCCAGTGAAGGTGGGTTTCACACACATCCATCCTCTCCTGGTGTAAGAATTTGCACTTGTCAGGAACAAGAAGGGCATCGCTTACAAACTCACCAACTGAAAGAAAGGAAAACCGCTGCTTGTCATTCTGTCTCTTAGCTGGGCTTCAGAGAAGTTACACAGCTTTTCGATGCCTGAGCAATCCAATCAAGACTCTAGAACCTTTAGAATGTTGAATCCGACGTCTTGGCTACCCAGTCCCTTGTCACATTGACCTTCATGGTTAAAATATTCCCTACATATTTTAAGTGAAATCTTTCTTTAATTTATCTAAATTTCTTGCTTCAACGTTAATCCTATATAAGCTAGTTAACTAGAGAATCAATTACCATTCAATTACAACAGGGAGGTAAAACACAGAGATTGACATTGTCTAGGTAATCATTTGAGTAGACAACACAAATCATCATCTACCCCTCTTTCTTAGACATTTTAATCTGCTTGTAAACTAATACACATTTTAGCATTTTTCTACTTCCTAAGCAAAAAAAACCCCAAAACGATATATGTGTGTGTGTATTTTATATATATATTTAGAGAATACATGCACAAGAGAGAGCTTAATTCAATTAAATTATGAAAACTGCTCCACAGACTTCTGTTGTACTTTTAAAGAAAATGTGTATAGCATGCAAATTATGTCAAGGCATTTCTGGTACAGAAGACATAAAGACATTACATAAAGTCCTACAATAATCACTGGAAAGATTAAATGCCTGGCCCAAGGCTATTAAATCAGTTCATGAGAAGATCAGGAGCAGGTAGCAGATATTCTCAGCTTTGGCCTGAAAGAGTTCTCAGGGCATAAACTGGACAATAAATGCCACACAACAAAACGAAATGCATCTTGTTTTATTTGCCCTTGGTCAATCTGCTGAGGACTAGACTATAATGCAAAGCCAAAGTCACAGAAAGGTATTTACTTTGGTAAAATCTAATGTTCATCAAAGGGATTTGTACTGCATTAATCATATTATAACATTTATTATGTTTATATAAGGTTACTGAACTTTTTAACTGGCAAAACATTTCATTTAATATTGCAAAGATGATCTTAAGTTTCTAGTATTGCATATAGCAATACTAGAAAGAAATAATGTTCCCCAAAATGAAGGAACATTTTTTTAAAGGATTAACATTGGTTATTTAAGAAACCATCAGGACTAATGGCAAAACAGAAAACTCACTGTACTCTAACGTTAAAATAAAATCTAGCAATATATAGCATTGCTTATATTACTTTCAAAATTGATGAAACATAACAGAATGTTATATTTCAGAAAATTTAAGCAACTAAAATACAAAAATCTGTTAAAAATTTTTAATATGAATTAAAGATGAGTAGCAAGTGTATAATGAAGCTTTCTTTATAAACTGCCATAGCATGGTTTCTTTTCTTTTTCATTCTAAAAAAATTCTATTTAAAAATCAATGCTAGGACAGGGCATATATGGGAATCTATATACTTTCCATTGAAACTTAAACTTAAACTGCTCTAAAAAATACATTTATTACTTTTTAAAAAGTACAATAGTATATACCTGGAGTTTCCATACAGAACCATGTATGCTTTTATTTTTAAAATAAACCTACTGTTTATTTGGTTTGATTTTTCAGGTAAAAAAGAAAATTCTTAATAGAATTCAAATGTAAGAGACAAAAGACCAAAATAAATTAAGTATCATAAGAGAAATCATGTTCATGTTCACACCGAACTTTAGGAAATTTGGTACCATTTATTCCGAGTGGATAAATTCATCAATATATATTACGCATGTTTACTGATAACCATACAATTTGGTTCCTTGTTTAAACAATTCACAACTTAGATTTAAAATACACACACACAGAGAAAAAACCCTAACTGAAAGGGAGTTTTCAGAGCTAATGAACAAAATCTGAGTTTGGCTTCTTGGCTATAATGTCTTGGCAAGCTGAATAAGGATGGTGAATTCAGCAAGGACTCTCCAAGCTTCAATCCACTAGCTCTTTGGCAATCTTTGAGAAACTGTATAGCTCAGATTACCTCACTTTGCAGATGGGAGGAAAAGAGCCCAGGTCAAGTGGCTTGTCCACAGAGCCAACTGGCAGGAGAACTGGACTGAAAATCCAGGTCTCTGGGCACTCCATCCAAGAGTGGCAACTAAATTCACTCATTTAAACTCTGGGAGAAATGGTATATTTGGCCAATTTCCTTGGGCTTTTACAAAAAAAGATTCACTTTTAGATTGTGAAATACTTTAATGTTACGATCTACAAAATGGTCAATTTGACAATAAAACTAGACCTAAATTAACTAGTAAGCTATACAAAACAGTTCAGCTGTACAGGATAGAACACATGTTGAGCAGTGGCTTAAACACATTATGTAATTAAGCATCTCACATTAAGAAGTGATATTGTGGCTAAGGCCACTGCAGATGTTCCATGATGCCATCAGGGACCAGACTATTCCTATCTTTCTGCACTGCCATCTTTAACAGGTTGGCTTTTATCCCCATGTTTTGTGGTTGCAAAATGGCCACAAAAATTTAAGGCTTCCTGTCCAAGTTCCAGGCAGAAAGCAGGAGGAACAAGCCAAGGGTCGAAGGGTTTCTGTTTGTTTTTTCTGTTTTCTCCTAATGAAGATTTGCTGTGTTACTTAGGAGGGACACACTCCCCAGAGACTCCCACAAATACTGCATATGCCATTTCTGTGTTCTCTGGCCACAACTACCTGCAAGAGAATCTGTGAAAGTACTTTTAGCTGAGCACACTGTCACCCTGAACAAAAAAGTCTGGAATTCTCTTACGAAAAACTGAGAATGAATATTAAACAGACAAGTAGCACTGTGGAATTCAGAGATAGCAATATAGTTTTCAATTTCTTTATGTTGCCTTTGCAAAAGACAGACATGGCCAGGCATGGTGGCTGACGCCTATAATCCCAGCACAGTGGGAGCCCAAGGCAGGAGGATTGCTTGAGGCCAGGAGTTTGAGACTAGCTTGGGCAACAAGGTGAGACCTCATCTCTACAGAAGAATTTAAAAATTAGCCAGATGTGGTGGGGTCCTAGCTACTTAGGAGGCTGAAACAGGAGGATTACTTGAACCAGGGAGTTTGAGGTTACAGTAAGCTACAATCAGGCCACTACACTCTGGCCTATCTGCCAGGCTCTAAAACAAAACAAAACCAGCACAAAAGACAGAACTGAAAGTATAAAGTGCTACAACTAAAACCAAAGGAGTCCCCAATCCATGACACAGGGAGAAATGAGAAGGGGAAGGGTGTCTCAAAACTGAGACTGCCAAAGGACACAGTGGTGTGGGCCTGTAGTCCCTGCTATTCAGGAGGCAGAGGCTGAAGGATTGCTTGAGCCCAGGAGTTTGATGCCAGCCTGGGCAACATATCAAGACCCCATCTCTTTAAAAATTAAAAAAGAAAAAAAATACTGGGACTGCTCAAGTTTTGAGAGTCAGAGTGGGACTGAAAAGATTGATTTAGGAGTCCATGGTCTTTGAGAATCATGGGAATAAAAGAGCCAAAAATGTCTGAAGTCTTTGGATTTATGCCCAAGTTGTATCCTCCCTTCCTTGTTTCTCAAGATGTAAAAATGATTCAGGAAAAGGGTGGGGGTGAGGGGAAGGAGGGTGGAATGTTCCAGCAATAAAATTACTGACAAATGGCAATCCTCCATTTCCTTGTGCTATGGGCCCGGATCTGACTTGTGAAAGTAATGTAGGTACTTTCAGCAACTCTGAATTATGTGCCTGACATTGCCCTAAGTATTAACACCTCATGTGCATCTTCTCTCATCTTCCTCAGAACCATCCTCTAAGGCAGCTACAATCATACCACTTGATAAGAGAAGGTGGTGAGACTCAGAGGATATGTAACAGCCCAGATCACACGTGTAGTACGTGGCACAGCTGGGAGAATTAAATGAGTTAATATCCATAAAGCACCCAGAACAGAAGTGCTCGATAAGTTATATTATTATTAGCCTTTTCCTCAGTATTTCATCAACCACCACTGTTTCTTATATGAATAATAAACACAGTAATAAAAAGAGCGACAGCTATTCTTCATCATTTACTGATCACCTAGCTTGCCCCTGCTGAAGGCAATGGGGTTGTATTTTCATTACATTATCACGACCCAGTTGGGGCCCCACAGATGAAATGGTGTTGTTTTACATCTGAGTACCGCTTATGATATGATGAATAAATAACAGTGGTCAACACAGCGGCACAGAGTCCTATGATTATAGAAATGGAGAATCACAAAGATCGACCCTCTCAACTTCTGACTGGGTGCCGGTCCTGGCTGTGAGCAGCCACAGACCTTCGTCCGCTAACTCTTTACTGCGTACATTCTATTTTTCCTTAGTGCAGAGAATACAGCAGTGAACACAAGATGTGAAATGAACTAAGATTCTAGTGGCAAACAATAAAGAGAACTGATAAAATAGAGTGTCTGTTAGATGCTAATAAATCTTACGGAGAGAAAGCAGAGAAAGGGGATAGGGATTTTTTTCCAGGGGGTGGATTTTAAATAGGGTGGTGAGAGAAGGCCAACTTGAAAATATAACATTTTGGCAAAGACCTGAGGAAGTGAGGGAACAAACGATCTGAAATCACAGGAAAGAATATTCAAGCCAGAGGAAGCAACAAGTGCAAAGGTCCTGAGGCAGACACAAGCCTGGTGAGCTCCCAGAAGAGCCAGGAGACCAGAGCTGTCAGAGGGACTGATGCAGAGAGAGGACATCGATGAGCGAGTAAGTGGGAAATAGGCGAGTGAGGCCTTAAACACTATCAACACTCTGGCCAATACTCTTTGAGTAATATGAGAAGGCTCTAGTGTGGTTTTCACTCATTATTCTTGCCCTCAGGGTCAAGATTAAAAGTAACAAGACCAGATGGGGGGTTGATGCAATAATCCCCATGGGAGATGGCAATGGCTTGGACCAGATGAGACCAGTAGAGACAGGGAGTAGTCCTAAGATTGTGGATGTCAGTTGAACATCACATTTAAAGAACCAAACAGAGAGAAGTCATGGACCTGGCTTGTTCCTATTCCAATAACTGGGATATGTTTTATATTGAAGATGATAGAAAAGATTGGACAAGACTTTCCTCATTTGTGTTGATGCATGGGCAGAGAAGCAGAACACTCCATACTTACGTATTTACCACCTCTACTGCTACACATTTTGATACATGTGCATCAGAATAACTGTGGACAAATGTCTTCTCAAGTGATTTTTTTGTTTCTGACTCTTACACCACAAACATTTTTTTTTAAATTTGCTCATCATATACTGATATTTTGTAATTTTCATGTTTCAATGAATAGGTGGGGAATATTTTTCGGGGAAGCATTTATACTCAAGAGATGGGAAGAATACAGCAAGCAGCCAAAATACTTCTCAACACACTTTCCATGGGATAAAACCATTACGGGTTTTGCTTCAGAGTGTGGGCAGTTACTGGATTCTTAAAGAGCACATGAGGGTGAGTTACACATCCTTTTAAAAAGTGCCTGTTGCTGTCACCAACATTTCACTGCAACTATTACCGGATAATGGTGAGAACTGACAGATGGGATTCTTCAGATGAGAACTATTTGCCAGATGGTAGAAACTAAATGGATCAAGATTAGCTAGAGGCAAAAGAAATGAACACTAGAAGTTTCACCTAAATCCTCGCTCCTTTTTCACTTAGGTGAATGGACTCCAGCCTCGGGTACATAGCCACATACATACATAAATGGCAGGATGAGTATGGGCTGGAAATGGTGTTTGACCCAGGCTCTGAATAAATACTAGTCTTCAAATAATGAAAATGGTCCAAAGGACATATATTTTTTAAAAGATGAGAACAAAATAAAAATTTGCTAGCAATTTTGCAGCTTTTCCAAATCCTCACACAGGTATGGGTTAACAATTCTCATCCTGCTATGCACGTATACTGAAATTGAACAATTAAGTAAACGGATGCTGGACAGAGTGAGAATTTACAGGTAAGTAAGGGGGAAAGGTAGAATGTCCATGTGGTGACGTATCAGAGTTGGAGACATCAGAATGAACTTGTATTTAGCTTAATATAGACATGAATATTATAGTTTAATGTAGTTAGCTGTAGAAATATTTACAGATATGCATAATACAAAAGCAAATACAGACAAATACACTGCCTTTCTCTGTCAGCTGAGAAGTCTTAAAAGCAAAGACACACTCTAGTAGCAATAAGCATACATTCCGGTTTTAATGCTATTCTCCAATAAGAAGAACAACGGATCCCTGGAGAAGTAGCTGATTCTACAATTAGGGTAGAAAACAGACAAGATAAGCCTGGAGCATCTTGTAAGGGGTGTGGGGAGGGAAGAGGCTATGTCAAATGATCACAGGAGCCATCTGAAAAATCTCCCAATAGCTAAAGCAGGAATAATTTGAGCAACAGTAAATATAAAGTAGCCCTGGATTTTAAATCAAAGTACACTATAAATCTCCATGAGTCAAAATGACTGACTGAATACATAAATAAATAAACGGGAGAGAACAGACAAATGTGTGCAGAAGAATTCCAAATAATTTACGTAGATACTCTGTCTTTGAGAAGGTGAAGCATAACTTTTCATTCCTTAGTCATGGGCTGTGCAAAGTGACCTCCTTCCAAAGACTAAAGTACACAAATGGGGGCGGGGGCGAGAATAATTTTAAAGTAGAGAATCTTGACAAACATTACAATGATATATCATGTTGACAATATGCACCCTGAACATGACGTGAAGAAGTGGGCACTCTACCTCTGTGATTTTTCCTTTTTGAAAACCAATAACTCCAGTCAAAGCAAAATAAAACTCTGGTACAGGGGAATCCTACAAATACCTGACCAGTACTTCTCAAATCTGTCAAGGTCATTAAAAATAAGGAAAGTATAAAAAACTGTCACAGTCAAGAGGAGGGTAAGGAGACCTGACAACTAAGTGTGATGAGCTTTCCTGGATAAGGTCCTGGAATGAAGGACATTAGATAAAAACTAAGGACATCTGAATAAAATATGGATTTTAGTTAATGCTAAATGTACCAAAATTGGTTCATAAATTTTAACAAATGTGTCCTATTAATATGTTAATAATAGGGAAAACTAGGTGCCAAGTATATGGGAACTCCCCACACAATCCTCCCAATTTTTTCTGTAAATCTAAAACTGTTATAAAATACAAAGTGTATTTAAAACAAAATTTTATAATTAATATAAAATTAATATAAAATTTCATATAATAGAGGCATACCTATTTGGTTCCATATTCTAGCTTTTCACATTCTAGCCTTCAAAATAATGTCTATGAAATTACCGTAGTTGGAAAACTAGAGTTAAAAAGATCTCACTACCTCAGGTTTCTCGTCCATAGCACCTATAACAACTAGTCAGAGCTTGGTTTGAGGTTTTCTTAGCAAAAATACGTGCTAGTAACATGTGACATCAAAATTCTTTTAACTAGTTCAAGAATTTCAGAATAATAACATATGTATCAACAATAAAGGGAATTCTTTGCTTTCCAAAGTTAACCTTGTCTTAGGAATATAAACTAACTGCTCATAGAATTCAATTCCCCTTTTACAAATGAGGAATCTCAGTCCTGATGGGTTTCAGCAAAGCTAATAATAAAAGCAGGCTCCCTCTGGACCCTGACTCTCACTCCAGTGTTCACAGTGGAGTGTTAAAACAGTCTACTAACGAATCCAAGGTAAGCTGTACCTGCTTTTTCTGTTGCCTCTTTTTGACTGTGTTAATTATTACACATATTCCTGATTTTATCAATAATAGGCCTTTTTTGGTACTCATTTTTGTAATAATTGCAACATCTGTTAAAAGATGGGACTGTGAAAATAATGATTGTTAAATCTTCCCAGGTCAGGGGTTCTCAAACTATAATATGCTTCAGAATCACCAGGGATCTGGGTCAGACTGGAGAGTCATCCTCTCCCGGCCCCACAGCCTGGATCTGGTTACGTGTTCTGGGATCGGCCTGAAAACAGACCTCCCCAGAGTGTGTCTGATTCAGGTGGCTCCTGGACCGCACTTTGAGACGTGATGTTTAGAGCAGGGCTTCTCGAGCTTTACTGTGCGTACAAATCACCTGGGGATCTTGTTAAAATGCAGGTTCTGACTGGAGACGTCTAGGGTGGGACTGATCCTGCTTTTCTAACAAGCTCCCAAGTGATGAGATTCACCTGCTCCTTCACGTAACAAGGGTCTACTTAAGATTATCCATTGCAACTAACCTCATTAAAGTTTTTTTATTTTTAGGTTACAGGCTATTGCATTATAAGACACTTTTTACTCAACCACTTCTAAGTGTACGGTTCAGCAGAGTGAAGGACATTCACAGTGTTGCACAGCCATCACCGCCTTGCATCTCCAGAACCCTTCGCCTTGCAAAACTGGAACTCTGAACACCATTGAACAACAACTCTCCTTCCGCCATCCCTCCAGCCCCTGGTAATCGTGATTCTGTTTTCTGTCTTTTTGAATTTGACTATTGTAGATATCACATAAGTGAAATCACATATTTGTTATTTTTTTTCCTACCACCAATATTCTTCTTTTCTTATAGAGGTGAAATTCACGTAACACAAATTTAGCCATTTCGCAGTGTGCAATTCAGGGGCATTCAGCACATTCACAAGGTTATACGACCACTACCTCTGTTTAGTTCCTAAACATGTCATTACCCTAAAAAGAAACCCCGTACACATTGAGTAGTCACTCCTTATTCCCCCAAGCCCCTGGCAACCACCAATTTGCTTTCTGTCTCTAGGGACCAATACAATGTTCTTATGACATATGATAAACTCTGATATTATATTTTCTATTTTATTTTATTCTAGTTGAATAAAAAATTGCTCAAGGCCCACCACATTGATTTCCCCACTCATAAGTGAAATCATATAGTAGCTGTCTTTTTGTGACTAGCTTGGTTTGTCCTTTTAAAAAACAAAAAATAAAATCTCTCATGATTTCTTTCCCTAAGCTTATGTCCTGTCTCATAGATTTGTCATTTTGGCACCATCTTAAGGACTGAGTGCCCTTTATACACATCCCTAAGAGCCATGTTGTTCCTTGTTTGCTTTTTCTTTTATTATAGAAGTTACAAAATATGGTAGAAAGAGTTCCAGATTTGAAAACAAACACAATGACTCAGGCAGACGTAGTGATTTACATATATTAAAAAGTGAGGCTATAAATGCCAGAAAGGTTCAAACAGGATGAGGGACAGGAATAAAAATTAAACCTAACACAATCTGGATTAATTTTTAAGAGATTATCTCTGCTACCACTGAGTATTACTAAATTCCACTCTGCACCCAGTTCCATAAAGAATACGAAAGCATCGACATAATCCTACACCAAAAGCGCTTAGAGCAGCTTTGTCCAACAAAAGCATACTGCAGGCCACATAATGGAATTTTAAATTTCTAACAGCCACATGAAAAAATTAAAATGAAACTAGCAAAATTAATTTTAGTAATACAATTTATTTAATGCTATATATCCTAAATTTCATCATTTCAACATGTAATCAATGTAAATAATTATTACTAGACAGTCTATATTTTTTTTTCACCCAGACTAACTATCGTGTGTGCATTTTACACGTACAGCACTGTTTGGACGAGACACATTTCAAGCGCTCAACGGGCACACATGGCTACTGGCCACCATTGGGCGGTACAGATTTAGCATCAGATTTTAGAGATCAGAAATATCTTGCAAACGGTGATGAGTTGACTGTGGACACACTGAGGTTATGGGAGAAAATCTGAAGCCAAAGAAAGATATAGGTAGACCCAGGCAGAGAAACCACAAATCAAATATGTACAGTTTTATTCTGTACGCTATCCTAATACCACACACATTTTAGTCACGGAGAGGTATACCACCGAATGCCATTTGTTACCACCATTAACCCCATTTACCAGCAAACTGCCCATCTTTCCTCATTTCTCTTTCTGCAGTTCTCATATTATAATTTGTATTTATAATTAAGTCTGTGGTTAATTTGGATGCAGAAATTGAAGTAAGGTTTCTTTTAGACTTGAACCTGCTTTAGCTTAGTTCAGTCCTCTACAACCCGAAAGACGAGCTGAAAAAGCAGACACTGTAGAGAGACGGGACGTCCTCCTAAATTCTCTATTTTGTTTCTTGAAAATGTAAGCATCCCTCAGTGGCTGCTTTCTCCTAACATTTTCCTTTCTTTCTGCCTTATTAAAAAACTCAAAGCCTGATAGAGTTTAGAGACGCAATTAATTAGGCTTATGAATGGGGCTTTTAAAAAGCCACATAATTGCTCACAAAATGCCAACTAGGGTGATGTACAATGAGAAAAGAGAACCACCAGTCATTACCAAAACCTTAAATCATACAGGGAGGTAAAAACACACAGCCTGTTTTTCCATACACCAGCCTCAGAAAGCCATGAGTGAGGCAGGCTATGACCAAGACAAGAAGGGGCCCTTTCGCAGATAACTTCTCAGCGGAGCTATGGACTGTCACTCTCACGCCCCTGGCTTCTTTTTTCCAACCTATTAGCTGGCCTTGCTCCAACAATGTGCAACCTGCAACTCTTCTTTCAAGGTCAACAGCAACAAGTGCACTCGTCTCTCCTCAGCCTTCAAGTTCCCTGACCATCTACCACCTCACTTGCTTCCTAAAATTCAATCTTCTTGTCCAGCTCGCACCAATCCAGACAGGACTGGTTCTCCATCTCCTATCTCCAGCTAATCATCCTTTCCCTCTCACTGACTCATCTTTTAATAATCCTGTCCATAAAAAAGTAAGACTCTGTCTTCTACTCTCTGCTCTTCTTACTTTCTCACTCAGACACATCATCCACGCCTAAGGATTCAACACCCTCCTCTACTCTTTCAGTTCTGACCTTCCACTTGATATTTTTGTCCGCTTGCTGCACACCTCGACTCGGAAGGTTCTGCTTTTAGCATGTTTACTAGAACCAAGGGCCCAACTGACTATCAGATCCCAGAATTGTACCCAAAGGATAATGAGAGATTCCTTACTGGGTCAAAACTCTTCTTACGTAGAAGCAAGAGAAGGGAAGAGAACCAACACTTGAATATTCTGGGAATCCCAAAGCATTGGCTCCTGCTGAACAAATTCTATTTGGTTGTAGAACCCTGGACCTCTTTGCCTCAGTGCTATGCTTCTACTTTCTAACAGACATTTATCACCGATGAATGCCCCACGAATCAGAAGACCACGGGACTGAACTTCTACTCCACTCAAACTATCCATACTCCCAAAGCTGGATGGCAGATCATGTCACAACCATATACTGCACTATAGTAAACCACTTTCTAACCAGAAATGCATCCTTCTAGTACTTTCCCTCTCCCTTTCCTCTACTACAACGGTTCTTGCACACTTCAAAACTCTCTCTGGTTATCAGAAGAGGTTTCACTACCTTCATTTCATTTCCCTGCCAGTCTGACCTAGGCCCCTCAGCATGTACACCCATCACGGTTCTTGTCGCCAACTGCCTCCCCTATGGTAGCCAGGAAGTAGTGAGGATATAGTACTTGAAATAGGTATCACCTTTTACATTGCTGTAAGTTTCCAAACCTCTGTTAATGCAGAGAGAAATAGAAGGATGAGAATTCTGTCATTGTAGTGGCAACAATATCTAATCTTTTCAATGCGGTTAGATCCCCAGATAAATTAGCATCTCTCTTTCGGCTACCACTCCACCGTGGACTTAGAAATTGCCACTCAGATATGTAAACAAGGCTTAGTTTCATTATTGTAAATCAATTTGCCAAGCCTTATTGCTCCTCAGAGAGTTGAAATAATTGAATTTCTGGACTTCTAAGGAAGAGGGTTTAACTAACTTAAAGCTTCCAAAAGGTAGGTCACCAACTACTCTGTAGCAGAAAATGCCCCTGGAGAATTCTGATCCATTTCTGTAATCCAGTGGCAATTGGATGTTATCAGTGGCAACTGAATTATCTATCTATACCTGCTGATACCCAAGAAGTACTATGAATCTCTGTGATAAAAGTACATAAAGCTAACACTTAAGTCTTCATAATAAATAATGGATTTTAAGAGAAAAGGGGATACTAGAATCTATTTATAGATAACTAAAAAACAAAACAAAAAATAAACACCTAGAAAAATCTAAAGTTAAAGGATACGTATAATTTGAGACTTTTGATCAGAGCCTTCTTCAATAACATAGGTGTAAAAACTAATGCCAAACTGACAAAATCCTATTGCATATAGCAGAATGAACACAAGGCTATCCTTCAACCTAGTCATCTTTTATCACTACAACTTCAGTCATTGATGTAAATGGAAATTTCTGCTTCCTTTGCTACTTTTCTGCTTGATTGAATTTTATAATGAAAACGTCTGTTCCTCTCAGACGGAGCACAAGTGTCATTCAAATTTTACACACCAGGCAAAGAGTGAATGCGTCTGTTTAGATGCAAAATCATTTAAATAAGCGTCATTACAGGCTGCCGCACATTTATGGATGCGCCACTTTAAAAATTCTCATAAGCAATAAAGCAAGGCATCAAATGAAGGTGCATTCAGGCTTCAAATATCTTGAGACTATGTCTTGCAGTCTGCACACAGCAAGCCCCGTCTTCCTTTCCCGGCCCCACTCAACCAGAAAGCAGTGGAACTGTGCCCAACCCAAACCTTAAGCCCAAATATCTTCCAGGTCAACAATCCAACATCACATGAAAACTCCATCTTCAGTTTACCTCTCCAGGGAGCAAATATTCTGAAGAGCAAGCATTCCAGGCAGGGAGAAACTCAGCCTTTACATCAAATTAAGCCTTAAACAGTCTTTCCAAGTAAGGTCCTGTCGCACATTGAAGGCACACAAAAGGTGTCTGGAGAAGGCAAATCTCCCATTTTATAGTTAGCATTCAGTAACGAGGGAACTGTGTGTGGTTAAGGCTTATAAATAGAGGCAATATCCCTCATTTCAAATAATAAAGGTCCTGTCTCTCATTTAAAAATACAAAGATGACTAAAACATACAGTAAAGGAAAATTATAGTTAAGATCTGAGTTGTTTTAACCTAGTGTTGTGGTTTTGGAAAGATGCTGAGGAAAGACTTTATTTGGGGAAGAATATCTGGATATCAGAACCATCTAAGAAAAGTGTAAGTGGATGTATCATTTGGGGACTAAAGGCAGACTTTCTAACACCAATCAAGTTAACAGGCAGCAGGATCTTCATTATCTAAGCTTAAGGTGACCCACTTAATGGTTGAATGAAGTGTGTACTCCAGGTCACTCACAAGGAAGAAAAGCTGGCCTGACCCCTTCCTACTCATGCCACCACATGGTAATTCTAGATGTTCACTTCATTTTTGTTTTGTGTTCAAACTGTCTGGATAGTTCAAAGCCTTAGCTTTTAAGTTTCTCTGGCAGAGAATTGGCTACTTATATAAATCCTTGGACAATGTGTCTTACTTAGGCCATCTCTTTCGGAAAACAGAGCTGGACAGACTGAACAGCCAACTGTTACACAAAAGAAGTATACTCACCAGCAAATCGGTATTAACTGATCAACACAACACCTAAGTGGACATATAGGAATTACATTTATCGGGCGTTGGGCAGATTGGGGGGAGGGGATGGGTATATACATACGTAATGAATGTGGTGTGTACCGTCTGGCGGATGGACATGCTTGAAGCTCTAACTCTGGGAGGGAAGGTGGGGGGAAGGCAACACACGCAGCCTAAACATTTGTACCTCCATAATATGCTGAAATTAAAAAAAAAAGTAGAAAAGACATCTTCGATAACAGTTCTCATGTGCAAGAGAACATTCATCAACTATAACAATAAATAATAGGTAGTATGTGTGTTTTTCTGGACTCTGAACACCTGAGAAGACCGTATTATCATTCTATAGTCATTTAGGCAGCTGTTTAATTGGATTCCTACATTAGGACGGTTTTCAGGGTTCCCGTGTTTGATTCCAGATGATTTAATCTCTTCTTCCCACTTGTAAATTTTAGTATAACTGTAAGGTCTCCTGACAGCGTAAGGGGATAATTTCAACTATGAGACCACATCTATGTAAAATGAGATACTTTGCAAGAAATCTTATATTTAAAGTATCTAAAATGCTTTTTAAAGTCAAATTTTTGAGAGGATTATGCTTCATTACATATCTTCACTTCTTTAAAAAGGAATACATAAATGTTTCCTAGGGATTTAGCTTGATTCATTTTATTCTTTCATACTAATTATCATTAACCAGCAGAGAAAGCGAAAGCAAAACACAAAACAAAAGCAACCACAACAAAAATACTTGATGCTAGTAACAGCCCAGTATGGGGTCTATTTCTGCATCAATAGTAGCAGGGTTTCTATATTAAGCTAATTCAAATTTAATTAATTCTATTCATGAAACTAAGAGTCCAAGAGACTTTAATAAAAGCTGAAACCAATCTTATTCTTTGGCTAAAACAGATTTTTATCCCAAATGATACTCAACAATAAACCAACAGAGAAAAATGGAATAACAAGCACATCCCATGCTCATGTAGTCTCTGTATAACCTAAGAAGCCTGAACTGAATTTGCCACTTATTGATAAGGAGCTGGTACACATCTTAGATGAAATGTACAAGTACACTAAGAGCCAATACTCTGGGGGTCACATGGGGTCTGAATTTTTGGTGGAGTGGTGGAGTATCCATAGGAACAGGACCAGTAAAGAGTATGTATGAGGCTCGGCCTAGACAAGGTGACTCAGGAATCATCATCGCAGACCGCTGGTAAACCACTGATGAGATCTCTTAGCAAGTTCACGTACTCTGAGAAAATGAACCACCTGGGAGGATACCTGTAAAACACTGATATTAGAATTTCTCAAGTGGGCTGCAAAAAAAAAAAAAAAAAGTGAGCCCAAAAAAGAGAATGGGGGACAGCAGAAAGAAAAACAGAAGCAACAGCATGACAATGGTGTGGAAAGAGGGGACAGTTACCACCAAGAGGTGGCAGAGGACAGAACGGCGCCCACCAGACAGGTCTGACAATGTGAGCGACAGCAAAGAGCTCGTGCCTGGTAACAGCTGGTAGAGGAGAGAGGCGGAGGTTGGAAAGATCACAAGGAACTTCTGGCTACCATATCAAGAAGCATAGCTGTGAACAGACAGGGCAAGGGTAGAACTTAAAGGAACATATGGAGTCAAGTGACTGGAGTGAGGGCCTAGGGAGCTCTGAAGAGGAGGAAAATATGAGAAGGCTAAATACTACTGATAGGTGAAATTAAATAAAGGGTCAGCAGGCCAAAGGTCTTTATGAAGTCAAAGATCAGATATAATGAGGTTAAAGAAACTACTAAAGAAATTATGTGCATTGGTACCTGTGAATTCAGATTCAACCAAGAATTTGGGACAAAGGTGGAAAAAGAAAACTAAGCTCAAATTATTTAAGTGATAAAACAGAGGATAACTTCTTGGCACACTGAACATGAGCCTATTAATATTAAATATTCTTAGAGAATAGCATGAGTCCCTGACTCATGACGGTTTCTAAGCTTTCAATAAAGCAAGAGTTACTGGACCTATTCGTAGGAACACAGCAACCCTGAGAAACTAATTATTTTTCTAGCTGGTAAAGATGCCATCCAACAAATAAAGAGGATGACATCTAAACCTTTAAAAAATAAGTTTAAATAAGGTTGTACCATATTTTGGGAGAGTAGTAAACACTAAGGGAAAGATTTAGGGGAACTCAAGCTGGGTAATATTCTTGAAAATACATGTACCTTATCAATAAATCAACAAAATATCCCAAATTTTTAATGGCATAAAAAGATTTAAACCTGTAGAAGGGGAATATCTATATCTACATGGACCACCTACTAAAACACCACATTCATCTAATCATTTAATAAAGGCATTTAAATATGATGATACGAGTTAATGTTTAGCATCCATAAATAGTATCCAACCCTTAAGGTACAACCATAAGAATCTGAAGCTTCTAGCATCCACTACTGTTGTGAAGAAAAATTAGAAGTGTGTTTCTGTTAAAACTATCCTTTATCGTTAGACTTAAAAGTTAGGGACAATGAAATTATCATAAACTAATCTAACGGTATGTTTTATCTCTACACACAGATGACTCTGGTATACAATGACTTTTTACTAGACATGTGTAGGACTGGTTTGATCCTATTTCCTAGAGTTCAATGTTCTTTTATCAAGACCCAAAGACATGAGATTTATTCCTAATCTCAGATTCCTGTTAATTCTTGGTTGTTAAATAAAAACCAGCCCTTCCTCTCTTGTTCAACATTGGCATAAGTAAAGTAAATGACATTTACCATAATCTTAGAAACTCTTTCAGGCATGTGAAATTGCTGCCCTCCATTCTAACGTATACGTTATCCCTTTTTTTCCTCTTTCCTTCCCTTTCCCAATATTCAGCTAAATCCTCCATTCATTTGATATACACTTACTAAGTGTATACTATGTGCTCTGACATCTTTGAAGCTCTGGGGATATTTCAGTGAATGAACAAAACTCCCAATTATTGAAGAGTGTATATTTTGAACAAAAAACAATTATTTCCAAATTCACGAGCAATGCAGAGAAAGCATTCTTAATGTTCAGCACCATCTGTTCCCAATTTAGCTCTACGATTATTCTTTCCCCTCATCAAGTCCGCAAATCCACACTTTCTCCCAACCTATGACCCTCTCATAAGTTTGCTATTAAAATTCAAAGATGAGGAGGAGCTATGTTGCAGGATACTACAGGATGTAAAAATATTACTCTAGAGGATAATCAGTTTTTTCTCAAATCCAGTTGTACCATCTATTAAAAGAATTGACAGAATAAAAACATTCATCCTGAATACATGGTAACAAGGACTAAGAAAGAGGGTATGTTAGAGGTGATTTTAGCAATATTAATGATACGTGCAATATAAATGAAATCATATTGAATGTTCAGATATTTTTCGGGACATCAGATAAAAGAAATAATCAAAAGAATAAATGTCTTTCCAATTCAATATGTAATTTCCACACTGTTCCAAATGTAAATAATCAACCATCTTAGTTCTATTATAATTTTCCAGCATTATTTCCCAATACTACCAACACAAACTATTACCCCTGGAACATCTCCACTCCCATTTTTAACTCACACCTCTTCATTTTCTCTGCATATTCCTCAGGACCCATATCAAGAATCTTTTATCATACGCTCCAGTTCACACTACTATCGCCCTTCCTCCTATTCTTATAGCAACCCCTCATCTTACTTACCTAAAAAAAAATTCACAACATCTGGTCGTAAAGTGGGTTATTAATTAGGATTGGGAGTTTAAAGAGATCTGTAGTCAGGGAAGAATATTTGGGGGAAAATGAATCTAGTTTTGATCATGTTGAGTCTGAAGTCCCTGAACAAACACCTGTCGCTAAATTAGTAGAGATCAACATGTTTTCAGAGTAAAAACGATTATAATTACAAACCTCTACAACATCTTAAATAGGTAAATTCTGCACTAAATCCTACCAAATGGGTATGAAAGTAATTTTGTATAGATATAAGTTATACCCAAGGAAAAGCAAACATCTTATAAAGTTGATATACAGCACAGAAAATCTCAGCTCTACTAAATCACAGTTTAGCTTTATACAATCCAAAGTTAGACAACTAATTTAGGACACCTTTTAACTTTTAATCTTAAAAGAAATTTTCTAATCAAACATTACCTATTTGGTACCTTGTACACTATTCTGGTGGTGGGTACACTGGAAGCCCCAACTTCAACACTATATAATTCATCCATGTAACAAAAAACATTTGTACCCTCCATAGCTATTGAAATTCTAACAATAAAATACATGTTAGAAAGGGGGAAATGGGTTAAATAAAAATTAATCTTCTTGAACAGAAGATTGTACCCTTCATATGCAAATATGTAAAACAAATAATAAACTCAATACATTTTATTGGGGGGTAAAATTTTCTAGATTAAAAAAAATTCCTAGAAGTCTTAAACTCAATTTCTTCCTATCATCCAATATAGGCCTACTTGATCAACTACCCATAGCTAAGGGAAGTCATAAGAATCATTCTCTGCCATGTCATTTAGTGATCTCTTCTGCTATTTACCCCCATATTTCTAAACTCTGTGCTTAAATAGCTATTTTCTTGATTTTTCCACTGTAGGTCTTCTCACCATGGCATATAAAGTTTCACCCTTGGGCCCATTCCATTCCCTTCCCACCATCCCATCAGCATAGTTTTACCATGTTTATGGCATTTGTATTATAACTATTCCAAAAGCGCTCATTTCTGGGCAACGCCATATTTTTATCTTAGTATCTTACAACTTTTTGGAGTTTTTTTAACTTTTGATTTTTCTTTCTCTAAAGTTAATACTTGCCCCATTTTAAAATTGGCTTCATTTTTTAATGCACCCATCAGTCCTACATCTTTCCCAAACTCTCCCACAGAACCCTGAAACGACACTAAGTACAGGTGAGCCCTATGAGGCAGGTAATGCATCATTTCTTCCTGCAGGCCTCCCCCCTAGTACCCACCCCATTCTTCTCCTCCAATCTGGACTAGCTGCTCTCCAGACTGCAGCGCAGCTGTTGCCCTGAGACTTCCCATCACCAGCGGGTTTCAAAACCAAAGGCGGAGACTCACTGACAAGAGAAAAAAAAAAAAAAACAGACACTCCTGGGATGCATTGCCGGCAAGAGCTGAAATTTATCGAGGGATATGGAAGACAGGGAAAGTTTAATAAAGCCACTCAGTGACTACGATGATAAAAAAAATAAATAACAGAATTTATCTCTAGACTGTATAGTAAAACAAATATTGAGAGGTTTTTTTGGTCAAGTACTAAAATTTGAACATTTCGTAACAACCTTTGATATTGCAATTAAAGTACATCTTGAATCAGGCTTAAAATTCATTTTTATGTCATTTCTTACATTCGGGATGCTTTTTGTGTGTAACTGAAAAAAAAATCATACTTTTTTCCTCAATGCTTTGTAGTCAATTCTTCTCTAAGTACAAATAGCAAATAATGTTTTTAAAATGTATTAAAATACTTGAGGAAAAATACTTTCCCTAATTTCATCTCAGTATTCTTGATATAATTAACTGTTCCCTTTACTGTAAGTAAACAAACAGTTGGATTTAAGCCACTTTCCTACCCCAGAAACCATAATAATAGCTGCCTGTACCACTCTAAACGTTTCCTTACATTTCATCCTCTTCATCTGGTTATCATTATTCACATGACACAAAGCATGGAGCCCGGACATTACAAATCTGGCATCGGTCTTGTCATACACAAATTGTATTTTCTACCACACCATTTGGAAAGTGATTTACTGGTTTGACTAGTCAAAAAAAAAAAATTAAATCAAGACAGGATCTCGAGTTCGTTATTTGTTTTGGGAAATAACATGAGGAGGAGTGGGTTCTAAAGACGAAAGGGAAGATGCTTCCTTTCTCTGCTGGGGCTAGGCAGGGAAGGCAAGCCACAAACCACCCCAGAAAGGTGCTCAGAAGTTGCCAGAGTAAAAAGAGAACATTGATGAAAGTCCATTTTCTTCCTTGATTCCCACCATAATCATTTGTAATGGTTTACCTCAGGATAAAAGAGAAAAATTCCAAGGCAAAAAGACACAGCTTGAGGTTCGCTGGAAACACTGGTTTCCATATTAAATTGATGTTAAAACAGCAAGCCGAAATGTTGTGGGAATTATCTAATGATTTCCAAGACTGTATTATGCAGATGTAAAGCAGCTATGTGCTGGTTGGCCCAGGAAAGTTGATGTTTCAGACCACAAGACCTGATACGATCATACCAATCCCTAATATAGAGAGAAATAAAAGAACTCAACAGAAATCCACTGTATTCAGTTGACATTATTAAATCTAAGGGATTTTTTCTTTTCAATATAAAGTAGGTGAAAACAACTGAAAATGTAACCATGAGCATTTGAAATTTAAGTTATGTGTGACTTTACTTCTGTGGATGCCAGTGTCTGTGGGTCTCTATCTTTCCCTATATATACTGCATATGGAAACAATGTAAAAGCAGTATCTAAAAGAAATCAAACACAAAATGTGCTTTACTGTTCATTATTAAAGCAAACTGTAAACTACAGGGGTATAACTCACTTGTATAGATAACCTATCATCATCTCAGATTTTTGATTTTCCTATTCCAGTATCTCTTGGAGAAACCTACAATACACGTATACAATTAGTGGTCCAACTTAACAGTGCTGGTATTTCATATAAAAGTGGCAAAACATGAATAATTGAAGCAGCAGGTGATACCTAAGGTTTTGCTTATTTTTTTAAATGACTGAATTAATAGCTTTAAAAAAATTTCCTACCCTTAGAAATTCTAAACTTACTTGCCAAAAAGCAAAAAGTACAATGCATATACACAAAAGAGGTATATATTCAATATCAGCTTAAAAGTAATTTGGATATAAATTTAAGTTAAAAATTAAACTACTATCTATCATAAATCAATGAATGAGTTTTTATGCTTTTTAAAAACTACTACCCTGATCATGACCAACTACCTTTTCTTCCTGAAAACAGTGAACCATGTTCTTCTAACACATATCCTTTCAGTTCCTACCTTGAGAACTTTGCCTAACCTTTGTCTAAATACCTAAAATATACCTCCATTCTTGCCTCCACCCTGAAAATCTTGGTTCATATACTACTTCCTGCCAAGTCTCCCTTAAATTTCTCAGCTAGAATCCCCTACATCCATGCAAACACCATAAACTCTGTAAGAGGAGGGACCACATTTCACCATCTCCAGGGCTCATACACTGCAGGTAATCAATAAATATTTATACAATGACTAAATCAGTCACTTTTGTAGGAATTATTTCTCTGTGAATAGTCAATTAACTGTTTTCTAATTGGAAATTTGGAGAAAAATTTTAAATAGCTTAATAGATTTAAATAATTAAAAATTTTAAATTGCTTTAAACAGAAATTAAGGATGCTTTTTACTCACTATCAACTAAAAACTCATAGCTAAATGTAGATGTACCTATACTTATTTTAAACTCAGGATCATAAATCAGTATTAAAATTTTTCTCCATATTTTCATAAACAACTAAGTAGCACATATATCTTATTAAAGCAACTATAAGATTTATAAGGCGTAGACTGAAAGGAAGCCAAATGATTTTGATTATTTCTAGATGGCGGTTTTCTAAACCTTTGAATAATAAACACGTGTCATTTTTGTAATCAGAGAAACGTATTTCAAGTACACATTTGCAATTCTTAGCATGCATTACAAATGAGATGTCCATTAACCTCACCGTTCACTTTTCAAAGCAATTACTAAGAAGCCTTGGAAAGGTATATCAAATTAATTTGGATTTCTTTTTTTCACATTATCACCTAGGACCTTCAGATAGATGAATTCTGTGTTTTAAGAAAACACCAACAAAACACACTCATAGGGCATTACAAGAAATTTTCAAAAGCTGTTTTTCTTTTTAACGACTCCTGTTACTTTATGACACCTGAATATAACTCCAGTAAAGGACAAAATTAAAGATTTAACTAAGTAAATCACCCATGCCGTAAGAGCTCTTATCAGACAAAACATGAGTTGTTAAAAGTCCCAGAAAGAAGACTTAATAGCAGGTGTGATAATTAAAATGAGAAGAAACTAAACTGGAAATGCAGCCAACAAATAACTATGCTTTTTTTTTGTTTTCAAAATTTGATTTTAAAGAAAGTCAATCTTCTCAACTCATCCCCATCACAAGCTTTAGAAAGCAAATCAAGGTAGCGCCAAAATAAATGGGGCCAACTGGAAGTTGAGACAGGATAAAGGAAGTATAAAACCCAGCCTTGGTGGATGACCTAACTAGAAGAAAACTATTTTTATCGGTTTTTCTGCTTAATCAAATGGGAGAGGGCCCAAGTCCTTCCTGACCCAGGTGAATTTACCGGATAATGTAAGTTCTTCCCATTTATCAGTCCAGCCTGAAACATATGTAGCTCCCAGATGCAATTATTGGGAAGGAAAAAATCAAACAAGATCAAGGATCTGCACAATTAATCATCACTAATTTGTGATGATTAATGCTACTTAAATTTGGTTGAAGATAATACGAATGAATAGTGAGTCAGGATGGCCAAGCGGTCTAAGGCGCCGCGTTCAGGTCGCCGCCTCCCCTGGAGGTGTGGGTTCAAATCCCATTCCTGACAGCTTAATTATAGGCCTGGCGCGCTTAATTATAGGCCGAGCGCGGTGGCTCACGCCTGTAATCCTAGCACTCTGGGAGGCCGAGGCGGGTGGATTGCTCAAGGTCAGGAGTTCGAAACCAGCCTGAGCAAGAGTGAGACCCCTCCCATCTCTACTAATAATAGAAACAAATTAATTGGCCAACTAAATATATATAGAAAAAATTAGCCGGGCATGGTGGCACATGCTTGTAGTCCCAGTTACTTGGGAGGCTGAGGCAGAAGGATCCCTTCAGCCCAGGAGTTTGAGGTTGCCGTGAGCAAGGCTGATGCCACGGCACTCTAGCCCTGGCAACAAAGTGAGACTCTGTCTCAAAAAAAAAAAAAAAATAATGTTATGCTATTAGAAGGTATAACTTAATTGGTTATTTCTCAGATAATATTAATAATAGTTTTGAAATTTTTTTTGATCCCCTGTGATTTTCTTCTCCTTGAATTCCCCATTTCTTCCAAGTTGCTTTTTTTTTCTCTTTGTTCTTTTCTCTGTTTTTTATGTTGATGCTTTTCTCAAATATCTGGTGATCCTTCGTTACGTGTTTTTATATGAGAGCATTAAATATCTGAGTTGAAGCTCTGTTATAGCAGGCTTTGTGGGCTGTGGTCTCTTTTTACAAGAATCTGGCTAGTTTACTAGAAGAGTACCTGGCACATTGTAAATATTTATTCAGTAAACTAATATATCACTGGTTAGTGAATCTCTTTCACTCTCTTTTCCAAAGTGACTCTATGCCAAGAACAGAATTGAATATTTAGCAGTGAACTTGCTTGTATTTTCAGATTAATTATTATTTTAAGTTACATTTTATTTTATTAATTTTTATCAGAAGAGTGAATTTTGTTATCTTTTCTTTGGCTTAGTTTTCAGATAACTATTACCGTGCAGAAATGATTGATGCCCTGGCCAATTCAGTTACACCTGCAGTAAGTGTGAATAATGAAGTTAGAACTTTGGATAACTTAAATCCTGATGTGCGACTCATTCTTGAAGAAATCACCAGGTTTTTGAATATGGAAAAACTTCTTCCGAGTT
Organism: Lepilemur ruficaudatus; assembly: GCA_963574885.1. Taxonomy (NCBI): domain Eukaryota; kingdom Metazoa; phylum Chordata; class Mammalia; order Primates; family Lepilemuridae; genus Lepilemur; species Lepilemur ruficaudatus. Next base: position 27,370 of record CAUYRT010098015.1, read on the forward strand.
ATAGACATACCATCACTGTTAGGTATGATTAAATTCTTTACTTTTTCTTTAAATTTATTTGTTTTTATAACTGTAAAAGAAATTTATTCTCAGAAATTGGGAAATATAGTAAAGTAAAAAAGAAAATTAAAATTCTCTGTGATTCTGCCAAGCACAAATAAATTGTTAGTATTTGGAGAATGTCCTTCTAAACCTTCCCTCTGTGACTATATAAATTTTTAATTACTTAAAGTTATATTTTATGTATTGTTTTTGTATTCTGTTTGTATTGTAAATAATTTCTCATGTCATCAGAAATTCTTCGTAAGCCTTATTTTTATGTCTGCATATTCTTTTATTTCATTAAATATAAGCATTTCTTAGCCTTCTTTTAAGATGACATTTTACTTCTATCTGTTTCTTTGTATATGGCTGTTAAAAAGCTCTGCTTATTTCCTTAGGTGTTTGCTAAAAGTTGATTACTGATTCAAACATAGTTTTAACCTTTCATATATATAATGAATATATTACTAAAACATTTGAAGAAAGTACTTTATTTACATTATATTTTATGCTAAGTACTTTTTTGAAAAGTATTCTTATAATTATACTTGAAACTTTGAGTTTTGAAATTTGTTTTAATGTTTTGAAAAGTAAGTAAACAATTTCATTGTTTGTGCAGTTATCAGAGTGTACTGACACAAACCTAGATAGTACAGCCTGTCACACACCTAGGGTATGTAGTCTATTGCATCTAGGATACAAACCTGTACAGCATGTTATTGTACTGAATACTGTTGGCAATTACAATACAATGGTAAGTATTTGTGTATGTAAACATATCTAAACATAAGAAAGGCACAAGAAAAATACAGTATAAAAAATTAAAAAATGGTACACTTGTATAGGACACTTATCTTAACACATTGACTGCAACACTAGATAAAAAAATTTTTTTCCTTGAGGGTCACAGTGTTTTATTACAAAAATAAAATAAAAAACAAAATGATCCTTTCTGATTTAATGAAAAATTTTTTATTTTTTTATTGTTTTCTGTGTGTGAGTTATATGCAATTGAATTGTCAATATTAATTGTAACAATAAAAACATCAAGTAATATTTTCATGAACCAACTGGAGGGTTTTGCCCATACATATTATGTGTTACGCATCATGTAACATGTATGCTACAGCATGGCAGCATGAGTTGCCTGTGCACCACGTGGCTTCCAAGGTAGAGAGACATATGAGTTACGTATGCTTCATGAAGCCCTAGGCTCAAAACTAGTGTGAATTAAATACAACTCACAGGGCAGTTAATGTGTTAAATGGAACTTGCAGGACTGGAAGTTGCTGTCGTTGAGCCAGTAAGTGAGTGGTAGGTGAATGTGAAGGCCTAGGCTATTACTGAACACTACTGTAGACTTTATAAACACTGTACACTTAGGTTACACTAAATTTATAAAGAAAATATTTTTTCTTCTATAATAAATTAATTTTAGCTTACTAAATGACCACTGTGATATACACAGTCCATCATTGACCAAGACGTCTTTATGTGGTACATGACTATTACAGAATTGAAAGTGGATTCAAATCACATCAGTTTTTTAAATTTATTGCCGCAAATGAACCTCTAATACCTGGAAAACAAATTTGATTCATAATACTTCAATGAAAGTAGTTAACTGAAATACCTTTTTCCCCCTAGTTGTTTGAGAGCTATTCGGGTGCTTCAGAAGAATGGACATGTGCCAAGTGATCCTGCTCTTTTTAAATCTTATGCTGAATATGGCCACTTTGTGGACATTAGGATAGCAGCTTTGGAAGCAGTTGTTGATTATACTAAAGGTAATACTTTAGAAACAGATGCTTTTATTATTTTAGAAAAAGCATTTACTTTTTAAAGCCAATCTGTTTATTGGGTTTTCATAGTGTGTAAAATACAGATATTTTAATTTTAAATTCTTGACTCACTGATTTAGAAATAATCTTAGTAAATATAGAGTTCACATAAGACTTAGTAAATGAGGGAAAAGAATAAAATTATAGATATCTTTGGCCTTTCCAAAAACTCAGTGTATCATCCTATATCTTTAATTGCTTATTATTTTCAGAAATAGGAGAAGATTTAGGGGAAATTTTTAAGAAGGATTAAAGAAAACATCTTACACCTGTGTAAAAATTTGTCTGTGAAAGTAGAGCAACAGACTAAATAGGAGCTTCAGAAATTAGGCAAGGCTTCATGAATTTGGAAAAAACGTAAGTAAGGCCAAAAAATGGGTAAGAGAACCCACATACAAATACATACCCAAAACATTTTCAGAAATTTAGAGGAGAAAGATAAAGAGTTAAAAATGTAAAAAAAAAAAAAAAAAAAGTCACGAAGAACAGAGCAGGTGGAAGAAAACAATAATCCAAGAAATAATAGAATACACTGAAAGAGTATGAGTGGAACTGACTTAAGGTAGATTCTGATGAAACTTTAATTTTTAAGGTTAAGGAAAAATGTATAAGTTCCTAGGAATATCAGAACCAGGCTATTGTACAAGGTAAAAGAATAGTGTGGCATCTGAATTCTTTAGATCATGAAGAGTCAAAAGACAGTGAACAAATAAATGGCTATGTAATGTTTAGGGAAAATTACGATCCAAGACTCTCTATCATGCTAAGTTGTTGCTCATGTACCCTGTGGAATTATAACTACATAGCCTATGTAACATTCTTAAAAACATAACTCCCAATGATAATTTTCAACTGACCTGATGTAGTCAAGATTGGTGAAAGTATGGAATGAACAATGACAAGTAACTAGGCTTATAAAATAGTTAAACTTAAATATTTGTTAAACTGGTTGTAAAATTTAATGCACATTTTGAAAATAATTTTTTAACAATTAATGTGCAAGTTGAAGGAATATGTAAATGTGATTTACAACTAAAATCCCAGATGATCGCACTAAAATATGGCCAGGGTAAAGAAGTGAAAGCATGCTAAACTTCTTGTCTGACTGTGTAAAAGAGAGGAAGGGGTGAGAGAAGTTCTTTAGTAGATAATGGTTCATTTAAAAATGCTAAGTAGAGGAAAGTATACTAAATCTTGGTAATTTTTTGTAAATTTCAGTAGAAATACTTGTTTGCAGTTAGTAAATAAAGGGTAATAACAATGTAATGTGTATGTGCTACATGTTGGCCTAAGTTCAGAAGGGACTGTCCTTTGTTCATTTTTATCGAAGGTTAAAATATCCTTCCTTGTAAGAAATAATTGTGAAAATAGTGATTTAGTTGTTGTTGTTAAATGAATTTCTTGGCAGGAAAAAAAGTATAATTCTTTGTCAGTCTCCATTTCTGTTTTGGAGTTTTACCTATTCATGAAATCCACAGTTTGAGATCTACCAAATATGCCAGTGCTCTCAAACTTCTTTCTCAAGATATATATATGAATGATATTCAGTGTCTCATAGGAAGAAAATTTCATGAATACTACCTGAAATAAAATAGAATACTAATATTATAATTTCCAATACAGTGCTAAATGGATAGGTATAATTTAATTTATAGTGTTTAAATGTGAGCTATGAATCCAGACTTTATTTTTGTTAAATTATAAGTTTAAATATTGGTGCTCAAATTAGAAAATGGAAGAAATGAAAAATATTGGGAATACAATTCTGAAGACAAAGCGTTTCAAATCATAAAAGCAAAACTTGTTGAAAGGTGAATGAAAATATAGCTAATTAGTCATTTTATGTCAATTATGTTCATATATGTTTATATATGAAATATTTTACTACTTTTATAATTGCCTTTTATATTATACTGAAAAGTTAAGACTGCTCTTTAATCTTAAATGGAAGAAGCCACGTGAGCAAAAACATTTGATTGGGTGCCATAATTCAAATATCTAGAAACACAATTTTATTTATACAAGTTTTGTCCCGTTCAAGAGTTATTCATCTCTATTATAGAGCTTGTAATAAATTATAATTTGCTTTATGTTGCATTTGCCATTGGTTTGAACTATTTAATGATGTAAAGAGTATGCACTTGGTGCTATTGTTAGGGGCCTCCAAGTGGAGGTTTTTGCAAGTTCTTACTGATTTTCAGGAAAAGAATTTCAGGATGTACCACATAAGTCAAGCAAGTGGCTTTTTAATTGAAAGATTGTAGTGAAAGTATGCTCTCAAGAGCAGATAGCGGGCAGGCTTGAAAAGAGCTGCTGCACTGAGAAGAAGTGGTTTTTGGTCTTTGGAAGTCTTATTAATTGAAGGGAGGAATAGTCAAGGCTGTGGGGTTGGATTTTACTAAGAGTTGGGTTTCCTCCTATTCTTAGAATTGGGTTCCTTCCCATTTTTATGCTTTACATGGTTGTTTCAGAACTGTCAGGGTGATTTCAGGGGTGGGGAAATTATGTAAGAAAATGTAAGGGCTTGCCTACAGCCTTTACTCTGAAAATCAAACCAAGGCAAAGTCCTAATTATTAAGTATAAAACTTCTGGCTTGTCACTTGTTATTTAATTTGTTATAATTAACAATAAATATATTTTGTTATTTTTATTTTCAGTGGACAGGAGTTATGAAGAACTTCAATGGCTACTTAATATGATTCAGAGTGACCCTGTGCCCTATGTAAGGTTAGTTTATATACTATAATATTTTGTTAATCCTAATGTGAATTGAATAAATTTCAGATTATATATGGAACAGTTGTTTATGATTTTTGAAAATATGGGAATATGTTATACATTTATTCATGTCATTTTTTATTTATTTTTTTTTAATTTGATTTGCCTTTGGAAAGAAATTTTCAAAATATATTGTTAATAAAGTTTTATTTCCTGTAGTTTTAAGTATGATTTCTATTGCAAATTAAAGAAAACATTATGAAACAGTTTGTAATAAATGTGGAGGATAAAACCTCTGTATTGATTTCACTGTTTTAAAAGACCATATATTTGAGATCTATGTTTTGAAGACCATTTTTAGCAGATTATCATGATTTTTATAATATTTGAAGTAACTAATTATAAATTACATACTATACAACCTAAATCTTTGTTTTTTTTCTTTCTTTGTTTTTTTTTTTTTTTTGAAACAGAGTCTCATTCTGTTGCCCAGGCTAGAGTGCCGTGGCATCAGCCTAGCTCACAACAACCTCAAACTCCTGGGCTCAGGTGATCCTCCTGCCTCAGCCTCCCCAATAGCTGGGACTACAGGCATGCTCCACCATGCCCGGCTGATTTTTTCTATGTATTTTTAGTTGGCCAATTAATTTCTTTCTATTTTTTTTTTTTTTTTTTTTAGTAGAGACGGGGTCTCGCTCTTGCTCAGGCTGGTTTCGAACTCCTGACCTTGAGCGATCCTCTCGTCTCGGCCTCCCAGAGTGCTAGGATTAGAGGCATGAGCCACCACGCCTGGCCTCTAAATCTTTCTTAATACTGTTTTGAAACTGTTAAGGTTCCTTCTAATTTCAGAGCACTGTTGTTTACAATCTGAACTGAAATCTGTTTAAGGATTTATTTTATGATTTTATTTAGAATAGTTTCTTCTTAATTGAGGTGGTTTATTTATATCACCATTAGAGAACCTCTTGGGCTTAACCTAATGTCATCTAACACACAGTTTATACTTAAAAAAGTATTCTCAATTTTTCAAGGAAATATGTTGTTTTTACCGTTATGGACAGGTCATGAACCTGTACTTTCTCAAGATTTGCTTAAAGTCTGTTCCAGATGTCTGAAGCATATGCTTATTGTGAATTTTTATATTTAACCTCTGAAAAATTAAGCAGAGGTTTCTGTCTTCTCTTATCTCTTTTTAGTATTGTTTTGAATCTGTAGTTATTTATGTATATTTCCTTGTAAAAGCCTTCCTTTTACCTCCTAAACTTATTTCACAGTCTTAAATTTCAAAGCACTAAAGGATGTTAACAGAATTCGCCTTTACAGATTGCAGCCAAAAGGGGTTAAATGATTTACACTGCAATATAGTAGTTCCACTTTGCTCTCATCTCCTTCTCAATTACAAATCCAATTTGATGTCTTACTGCCGACAATTAAATATAAAAATTTCCCCAATTCACTTTCTTTAAAGTTTTGCTAACCTTCATAAGAGTTACAACTCAGTTTCTTTCTTCCTCACCTATATCCAGTATTCCAATTACTCTTGAGTTTTGAATTTCTCAAACTTAGAGCTGGCTTTTTTATCCTTCACTAAATGCTAGAGTACTGCTATCCCTTTCTTCTTTCCTTTCTGTATCCTCTTTTTATGATGTCTTCTACTTGTAGCATCACATGTTTTATTTTTCAGATTTTGATTTCATCACATTGCCCTGTTTTTCAGAAGACTCCGTAATGTGTTCAGATACCCTCTCATATGAGACAGCAACTCCCTGTAGTAGAGTTTAACGGTTACCCTTTATAAGGATACTTTCTTAATCAACTCTTCTCAACCTCAGCTTATTTTGAGGAAGCCTTTTTGCAGTCTCCATATTTAACATATTTAAAATGCTTCTGTATACTTCCATGCTTTACAAAGATATAATAATGAAGTTTACATTCATTTTATTATCTCAAATGTAGACTTCTTGGCCTATGTGTGATTTGTTTTTTGTTGTTGTTGTTGTTATTGTTGTTCCATTTTAAGATAGCAGAGTGGAATGTTGATTTTAGAAAATAGGGTGGGAAAGATTGAGTCAGGTTTTAGAGGATTTCATTGCACAGTAAAATGATTTTAGAACAAACAGATTCACCAGAATTTTTTAATGAAAAAACAAGTAGTAAATATTTAGGATGTAGTATAGTATCTTTTGAAGTAAAGCTAAGCTAAACATAAAAACTAAACCTAAGCAGGAAAATGATAAAATAGGAAGGGAGAATTCCAGATAATTTCTAAATATTTTATGGTATCTCCTACTCGTAGCATCAGTCAGTGAAGGGTCAGCAAAAATTTAATTGTTTTTTTAATCTTTTAGGCATAAAATTCTAAACATGTTGACTAAAAACCCACCATTTACTAAGAACATGGAGTCTCCATTATGCAATGAAGCCTTGGTGGATCAACTTTGGAAACTTATGAATTCTGGTGAGAGAGCAGTGATTTAAAAAAAATTTTTTTGTATTATTAGAGTATTTCCATTTTACAGCAGGTTTTCAATTCAGTAGTAGCATTTAAGAACTGAAGTTAAAAGTTTTTGCCGTGTCTTTTTTTTTTTTTGAAGTAGCATGTCACACCTTCACAGTGGTGGCTATGATAACATTTGTTAAGGCTATATTCACTTTGCTCCACAGGGTGGTTGTATGAAATGGTTGAAGGGCTATAAACAGGAACCTGCAAAGTATTATTATTTTTATTTCAGAATGTCACAAAGGAGTGAAAAATAAATCTTCCAACCTCTTTTCCCTGGCCACTTAATGGCCTTTCTCAGAGGTAACCAATTTATTATGTATCCTTCCAGGGGCAGTCAGTGCATATAGAATAACATATAGCCTGTATTTTTTTAAAAGTACATATTGTTACTGTTCTCTACCTTGGAGATCATGGTATTTCATTAGTTTTAATATACATTGTATGAGTGAGGTCAAGAGGCAGGATAACAGTGCTTAGGAGCACTAGCTCTGGAAACAGTTTGCTGAGGGTTGAATCTTAGCTCAATTATTTACTCACTGTGTGACTTGTCTAAACTTTTTTCGTTCATAAAATGCAGGTGATAATGATTTCTACTTGTACAAACTGCTAATTAAATGAGTTAGTATTTGTAAAGCTCAAGTGGCTCATACTAAATACTCAAAAGTTGTATTAGCATAGTGTTGACGTTATCATTATGCTTCTCATATATTTGAGCTCTTTGTGTTCCCTTTTATGTAATTCATTCCATTCTTTGCCATTTTTATTTAATTGGATGATTGGAAATGTTATATATATTTAATGAAAATTTGCCTTATGTCTCTGTTAGGTTGTAATTGTAATACTGGTCTTCATTTAAAGATGCAATAAAAAACTAGGCTGAAATGCATTTTGCTTAAAGATAAACGGAGTTATTACAGATGGATGGTGAGAAAGCAGTGGGTATTCATTCAAATGCTTTTAAGTTTTGAGTGTGTCACTTTATCTTCTCTCTAGAATGTTAGAAAATAACTTGTCCTGCCTATCTCATTAGTGGCTACTTCACTGACTCACAATCGAATATCAAGTTCTAATTCTTTTATTTTATTATTTAGTTTACTAATACTGAGGTGCTAAGCTGCTATATTTCCATTTTTCAGTTTCATAATAGTGCAAAACCTCCGAGTAAAGGCACCATAGTAGATGATTTTGATGAAGTGTAATAAAATTGAAAATAGTATGGCCCTTATTCTCAAGGTCCTTAGAAAACAACACATAAACCAGTTTATACTAAGATATTGCTAAATTGTTTTTCTAATGTTTTCCCTAATTCCTAGAAAAATGATTACTGCTATTTACATAATGTTTTATATTTTGCTGCCTCTGGTTACCTTGAAAGATACTATTATTTCTGTTATTTAGGTCCAGGGGATGAACACACAGTTAAGAAACTTGTAAAGGATCATGTAACAATTAACATGTGGCACATACTTTACAGTATTGAACATATTCGTAACAAGAATACATGATTTCTTGACCATGATGGATAACATATTTGAGGAAAACATAGTGAACTATTAAGATTTATTTTATTACCTTCTAAGGAAGATTTGTTTGGACAAGATAAATATGTGTTCAAGATTAATAGGATCTTTTCTGTGAAATATTTGAAGCCCATTGGAAGGTTTTGATTATACAAATTCCAACTCTGATTGATGTTTAGTATTTAACTTTGATAGTGTGCAATGTAGTACAGTTACTGCCTTGATTTAGAATTCTCTGTGCCAGTAATCTAAACCAATGAGATCAGTGAGGCCATAGTCATAAATAATTTATTGCTTGGTTTTTTTAGAATTATAAATAAGAGTAGTATGAACAGTGGGAATGGCATGAATAATTGGGAAGATTTTTTTCAAAAAACTTTTTTGTGGAATATTGGACATTAGGGAAGATGGCCTACAGAGGATTGTCATTTCCCTTCCAAGGAACCTTTGGGATATATGAATGAATCTGATCTAAGAAATGCCTTTTTTGTTTACTTCAAAAATGATAAAAGTATATAATCATGTTATAGAATTTATGTGAAAAATAAAGGAAAATGCTACGTAATTCTATTATAGCACCACTATTAAGATTTGGTTATATTTGGCCTTTAGGAAAAAATAATTGTGTGTATATTGTGTGCATAATTGTAGTTGAGAAAAAGGTTTTAAAATAGCATTTTATCATGAGAATTTTTCACATTGCTGTATTCCTAGTGATTATTGTTTTAAGAATTGGTAATGAAAATTCATCAATAGCAAAAGGAGCTAGAATTTCATCTAGGTCTCCAAATCCTGCTGAACTCTGCCTGCTCCTCCTTCTTGGGGTTTCTGAGTTATCTCCTTACTTGAGATAAGCATTATCTTGATTTACATATTGAGAACAAATAACAGAGATTTAATTATATTCTTTTATTTATTTCTGTCTTACTCTAAAGGGGATTTGAGGTGTGTTGACTTTGCATAGTTATAAAATTCACTGAACCCATTTAAAATATATAGGAGAGAGTATCATGGCAGTTAAAAAGGATCATCTTATGAGATGACCAGATACTTTTAAAGAATCAAAGTTTGTTTGTTCAACTGATTTCAGAAACTTTTCAGTAAGAGAGAGTAATTGTGCTTGGATGCATAGAAACAGGATTTAGAAAGTTGAAATTAATTTGAGAGTGAGACAGGTGAACTAAGGAATTATATTCTTGGTTTTAAAAAAATTCATATTCCATTCAGCTAGACAGGTGGGTCATGCCTTAATCCTAGTACTTTGGGAGGCCAAGGCGGGAAGATTGCTTGAGTTCAGGAGTTTTAGGCCGGCCTGGGCAACATAGCAAGACCCTATGTCTACAAAAATTTTTTTAAAAATTAGCTGGGCATAGTAGTGCACGCTTATAGTCCCAGCTACATGGGAGGCTGAGGCAGGTTGCAGCAAGAGATGGTGACACCACTGCACTCCAGCCTGTGCACCACAGTGGGACTCTGTCTCAAAAAAAAAAAAATTATAAACAATTCAATGCCTATTAATAATACTCACTTTAGAAATACACTAACGGGGGATTTGGAGCTGAGAGATAGGTACAGAAACTGGTGACTTTTGGTAACTGAGTCACTTTAATGGCCATATATGCAGAAGGAAGGTTCTCAAACTTAAACTTTTAAGACCCCAGGCTGCCTAGTCTCTGCATACTTCCTGGTGCATGGTGGCTCCACTTAGCTTTAAATTCTGGGATGTACTCTAGTATCTTTTGAACAGTTTTTGCTTTGAAAATAGATATACAAACACAGAGTTATATATGTATGTACTCACTTATACACATATCAGTTATCTTAACTGATTCTGTTTCATTTTTCATATAGCTTTTTATCTTCAACATTTTGTCTATAAAAATTTCAAGGCTTAGGAAAATTTAGTGAATAATACCATGAGTAACCATGTACTTTCAGGTTGATTCACCAGTTGTTAAAATTTTACCATTTTTACTTTATCTTCTTTTCTTTCTCTTTCTTTGTATATATATTGATACCTTCATTTTATTCTGAATCATTTGAAAATAAATTGCATTATGCTCGTCATTGCAAAATACTTCAGTGTACTCTGGAGAATAAGGTAATTCTCCTGCATATCCACAATATCATTATCCCACCCCATCTCAGTATATGGCCCATATTTAGATTTCCTCACTTGGCCCCAAGAATGTTCTTTGTAGTTCCTATACAGTTTTTAAATTAATAATCCTCCACAGAAAGATAGTAAACATTTTTAAGGGGAAGGGTATTTTGTATTATATGGTCTTTATCCCTAGTTGCTTAAGAATCTTAAATAATTTTATTTATTTATTTAAAAGAAAATTTTTTTTTTTTTTTTTTTTTTTTTAGAGCGGGGTCTTGCTCTGTCACCCAGGCTGGAGTGTAGTGGTGTGGTCATAGCTCACTGCTGCTTGAACTGCTGGGCTCAAGTGATCTTTCCAATTTAGCCTCCCAAGTAACTAGGACTATAGGCATGTACCACAGTGCCTGGCTATTTTTTTTTTTTATTTTTATAGAGATGGGGTCTTGCTGTGTTGCCCAGGCAGTCTTAAACTCCTTGGCTCAAATGATCCTCCTGACTTGGCCTCCCAAAGTTCTGGGATTACAGGAATACGTTTATTTTTAATTGACAATATCACATTGTCCAGGGGCAGTCCTTTTTAAAGATTTCACACATTAATTTATTCACTAGTCATTTCTTGAGCAGTTTGTGTTTGCTACATTGCTGTTTCATGTGTATTAACTTAGTATGATGGAAAAAGAAATGTAGGAACAGATATAATATCTGAAGAGGTAGTTGCTAAGATAAAGAGAACAAACTACTCAGGATATCCAAAGAAAGGAGCATGAACCCTGTCTGGAATGCTAGACATGGAGAGGTAGCATTTGAGCTAGCTCTTAAGGAGTGGAAAGCAGTTTGCCAGTTGGATAAAGACTTTTTAGGTAGAACAGTTATATATAAAAATCTCAAGTTCTGAAAGAGTGTTTATATAGATTAGGATCCAAATGCGAAGGGCCTCAGGAGTTTGTTTTATACTGTGTCCATTAAGGAACAGGTGACTGGCTGACTTCTGTTAGCAGTATGTGGTAGCTTTTTTCCATATTTAGAGAAATATGAAGCCAGTAAATTTATAATTTCTCCCATTATAGATTTCCTTTGCATATAATTAATAGTTACTTATCTGTTGGAGTAAATCATACCAGAAAAACTACTAGATTATAATTTATTTACTTATTCTAATAATTTGTTGTTGAAAACCACAAAGTTTAATATTTATGATGGCCAAAATTTTTTTATTTTTGTTTTTCCTTTTTAAATATTATGATACTCTTTTGAAACATATTTCTTAGTCAAAATTACGTATTTATAGAGTTTATTTTTCTTAGTAAGAAGAATTTCCACATTTCTTTTGTTCACCTGTTTAAATTCTCCAGATCACTTAAAATTCTGGCTAGGAACCATAGAGATTGTCTAACCCTAGATAATAAATTTCCTTTTTTTTTTTTTTTTTTTTTTTTTGAGACAGAGTCTCACTCTGTTGCCCGGGCTAGAGTGAGTGCCGTGGCGTCAGCCTTAGCTCACAGCAACCTCAAACTCCTGGGCTCAAATGATCCTTCTGCCTCAGCCTCCCAAGTAGCTGGGACTACAGGCATGCACCACCATGCCCGGCTAATTTTTTTTTT
>CAUYRT010098017.1:0-51234 GCA_963574885.1 Lepilemur ruficaudatus
TTTTTCTTGACAGAGTCTTGTCCTGCTCTGTCTCCCTTGCTAGAGTGCTGTGGCATCATCATAGCCCACTGCAACTTCAAACTCCTGGGCTCAAGCCATCCTACTGACTCAGCCTCCCATGTAGCTGGGACTACAGGTGCATACCACCATGCCTGGCTAATGTTGAGTCTATTTTTTGTAGAAACGGGATCTCACTCTTGCTCAGGCTGGTCTCGAATTTCTGAGCTCAAGCAATGATCTCGCCTCAGCCTCCCAGAGTGCTAGGATTACAGGCATGAGCCACTGCTCCCAGCCACGTGTCCTTTTTGTGATCTATTGAGTGCCATGTTTTTCACATTTTTATGCTTTTTGTTGCAGAGTTCACTGTTTAAAATGGTCCCAATGCATAGTGCTGAAGTATTGTCTAGTGTTTCTAAAGCCAGAAGGCTGTGGTGTGCTTTTCTGAGAAAATACGCGTGTTAGATAAGCTCCATTCAGCCATGAGTGATAGTGCTGTTGGCCATGAGTTCAACGCTAATGAATCAACACTATGTATTACATTAGGTGTCTTTAAACAAAAACACACATAAAACAAGGTTATATATTGATTAGTCGATGAAAACATTGCGATCAGAGGCTCATAGAAACCTAACCCTGTGTTTCCCCTAGGAGCAGTGGTTCAGCATTCACTAAGTCAGAGTCCTGAGTGGCTTTATAGAAGAGAACTACCTCGAACGAGTATCAGCTATGTCTGTAACACACATGATCTCGCTGAGCTAAGGAGCCTGTGACCCTCTCAGTGTCTGAGCTTCTTCCGGGGCAGATCCCTTGTCTGGCCTTGGTGTCCATCCTGTATTTGAACTGGAGGGAGCTTAGTAGTCGGCACAGCGATGCACAAGCACACGTCCCCCTTCACAGGGATGGCGAGAACTCATTTCTCTAAGTGGCAGGGATTCCTGACCATCCTAACTGGGAACACTTATCCTAAGGCTGAGCTCTTACAGCCAATTTGCTGTAGTGTCTCATGGAAGTTGCCAACTCTCTCCATGCCCCAGCGAGGGAGTAAGATGAGACTAACAGGACTGACTTAATTCCCAGGCAGGTCAGGTGGGAGATCTAGTTGATCATGAAGATCCCTTTGGCTATGCTATACAGGCTTGGCTATTCGGGGGGTGGGGGGCTTTGTTCCCCACCTGGAAATTACAGTGTGCACCAGATAAAAGTGTCATTGGATCCAGGGTAGGTTGATAGATGGGAAGGTTTAGTAAGAATTGCTTGGCTCTTGGGGAAGCTATGACCACAAGAAAAGTATCTGAAGAGAAGGAGATAACAAGGTGATCTGTCTTTTGATTGTTCAGGATTTCATGTTCAGAGTCCAACAGGTAGATGTCTAGTGGGACCATCGCTGTGTTTTAGAAACCTGCTGGTGGTTTAGGCTGAATCACTGAGCATAGGCTGAGGCTTTGATGATGTGTTCTAAGAAGGTTTCTTTTTAAATTTCTTTTCTTCTTTAAAAGGGGAAAAGGTTCCTTGAGGTTACTGAGAACACCAGGGTTTCTTTCTGAGCTCTTTGGAACATATACGAGAAATGAAGCTTGAGCATTTCTCCCTATTTGGCAGTGTTCCTGGAGCTGGCTTTATCATAACTTCAACTCATCAGTGTCATCGCCGCCTTCTAATTGTGCACTGTTTTCCGTGGCGTCTTCTGAATTAGCATCAGGTTTTCGTCAAACATGGAAATGTTCTTATCAGGGGGATGCCTCATCTTGAAGTCTCTGGAGTGTGTGTGTGTGTGTGTGTGTGTGTGTGTGTGTGTGTATTTGTGAGACAGTGGAAGAACACCCCAAGGAAATCCCAGACAAGGGGAGGTCACCCTCTCTAGAACAGCTCTGCCTGAGCTCTGGAAGAGCTAGAACACGCACTGGTGGCTCCATCTGTCGTGGCAACAGCAGCATGAGCCATGGAACACCTAGCACTTCTCCTGCCCCAACCGACCTGGGCTGGTTGCCTATCATATTAGGGGAGCCCCCACCTCCCAGTTGCCCGGGCCCTCTTCTTCTCTCATCTTCCATGTCCCATAGGTTCCTCCATCTTGCGTGAGGGAAGCCCTCTTCCCAAATACTCCCCTCCAACCGCTGCCAGCACCTGACTTCTGACACCTCACATTATCCCACTTGCCCCTTTCTAAAGCTTTCCAGCATGCCTCGTTTCCCAGATCTGTCTCTTTTTTGCCATCCAGGTGCTCAGGTCCCTTTCTGATGAAGGCCTTCTGATGATTCTTCATTGCCCCAGGTTAGGGGCTGAACAGGCGGCACGGCGAGGCTCTGTGGCATGAGGCCCCGTGTGTCAGCCCAGCCTCCCTCTTCGTAACTCCCCACCTCATCCGGCAAAGCCCAGGGCTCTGCGCTTTCGCCTGTGCCGGTCTCCGTGTCCAGCGCCCTTCCCAGCTTTTCCGTTTGGGAGACTCTCATTTGGTCTTTGAGACCCTCTCGAGAGTTCCACCTTTCTCCCAGCGGGTGGTCATAAAAATATTGAACAACTGTGGGTTCTGAGCAGTTGGGACAGACGTGGAGGGCTGCTGGTGCAGCCGGGCTTCAGGGGGCCAGGAAATGCCATCTGTGTTTCACCCACCCTAGCAGAGTGGGCCATGCCCTGCTATGCACACGTCATTTACCCGCCGTCATTCAGCAAATGTTTAACAACTGCCTACTCTGCTTAGACCCCAGCCAGGCAGTGGGAGCACAAGAATGAATGCGATGTCGTTTCTGCCTTTGAGGTGCTTGTGGTCTAGTCACACAGCACTTTTTTCCCCTTATGTGATTGTCTTGATAAGACTATGAGCTCCTTGGAGGGTGGGGACCAACTCTTTCATCTTGGCGTCCTTGGTACCTGCCTGGTGCCTGGCACGTGGCAAGCTCAGTGGGCGCGTGTGGAATGACTGGGATCCCCAGTGCTTGGGCCACATTTTGGGGTGTCAAGGTGTTAAAATGGTTCAAGGGGTTGACTGGTTATGGGCTGAAGGGCTTCCAGTGAGAGGTGTAGGTAACAATGTTTATTTATAAAGGTATAACTTAGTTCATATATAGGGGTAGCAACAGTTCATGTGCCTTCTCTGTACCTCCTAATTCAGCCCCCTCCCATCTTCTTCTAGTTCTTTTTTGAATGGAATAATGTCACCCACTCGCTGGTTTTATATAGCTCCTATTGAAGTAGAATGCAGTGGAAATTGTGCCTATTAATTAAAAACTCAGAATGTGGGCAGTTTTTGAACTGCTAATTAAAGCTCTTACCAATCATGTTACATTTGCAGTTTTAAATCTTTTCCTTTTCCTAAACCTAGAACTTTGCTTAGTTCTTTGCTTATCTACCAGAGAAGATAAGTTTAAAAAAGACAATTGCCAAAAATGATAGCATCATGTTTTAAAAACTGTTCCATGTACTTCCAGTGAAATCCTAGGGTCTGTGTCTCCCTAGGACTTTGAAGGCTGTTATTGGGGGCTGGAAAGGATGCAAGTGACCTCCAGGTACCCCCCCCCCCCGCCTCAAATGATCGTGGCCAGCTGCCGCTCTGTAGCAGCTAGCACGGCTGGTGGGTAAGGGCCTGAAAACGCCTTCCTGCTCGGGCAGGTCAAGAGGAGAACATCTCATCAATTTCTAGGAGCTGCTGGGCAACGGTGGCCTCTGAAGTTTCAGCTCCTGCTCAGCCCATCGCTGCAGCTGCCTGTGGTGAACTGAATGAATCCACGAGGGGAGATGACAGAAGGGTCTGAAGACTCTGGATCTGCTTCCTGTTCTGCCTTCTCTCAGGGCCTGGAATTCTCTGCCACGCCATCGATGCTGGTGTGGCTTTCTGGGCGTGGTGCCAAGGACTCACACAAGACTTTCTATTCAGCCCCTACTGCATCCCACCCTGGCTTTGGGGTGGGGCAGCCTGGCAGGGCTCCCCTTGTGACTGCAGCCCTCGAGGCAGGCTGGGCCAGGGTCGTGAGGCTGCTCCAACAAGTGGCCCCATTGTTTCCTGGCCTGGGAGGGCACAGAGAGCGGCTCTTGCCACGGGAGAGCCCTGGTACATCTGTATGGTTTGAGTCCACCGAACCAGGCGAGGCCATGTGGTGAGCATGTGCTTGGGGCTGCCTGCGGTCAGGGCCACGGGCCGGCCATGTGCTTTGAGTTTGGGCTTCCTTTCTTTTTCAGAAGGTGTTTGATTCATGCAAAAATGCTTAACGATGCCTGCAATGCACCTCATGGGGGATTGGATCCCCTTTGATGTTCAGGGTCTTTTTTGAGGTTCCAAAAAAACAGTTCAAAAGGTTTACTTTGGACACCACACCTCCAGCACATGTCAAAGCCAGGACCAGGCTCACCAGGCAGCACACTGGAGAAAACATTCTGTGTCGGTTTCTTCTTCTCTCTGTTTTGTCTTGTGCTGAGCACAGGTTTTCAGACTTCACGCTGTCCAGGTGGTGAAAAGAGGAGATTAAATAAAGGAAAATAAATGGCTCCGAGCTTTTTGCATGTTCAGGGAAGCAAGAGTGCACCGTGCGCTGCGACTTCCAGTCCTGCTGCGAGTGGAGCAGAGCGAGGCTGACGATTTGCCTGCAGCGACAGACCTTCCCTCTTGGTGCCTCCGAGCACAGGCAGAAACGGGCCATCTGGCCGCCCCGTGTGGGTCAAACCGCAGTTCTGCCTGGGTTTGTTGTCGGGCTGCAGGCACAGTGCTGTCCCTGCTGTCTCCCCTCCTCCACGGACGGCCCTGGGAGGACCGGGTGTGGCTGCCGAGCAGGAGGCAGGACTGGAGGCAAGTGAAAGGGAAGGTCGGGACCTGCGGAGAAATCACTGTCCTGCGAGGTTCCTTGTCCTGCCCTGTCCCGCAGGCGTGGGCTTGGGGGAGGCAGGCCCAGCTCTGCTCTCAGGCTGGAGGCTAGTGTGGTGGCATGGCGTGGGATTTCTGCCCGATTCTCTAGAGGAAGCAAAGCAGAAACACACCTTTATCATGGATGTGGCCAGGGCCTTGAAGTCAGGGGCTCAGAGAAAGAATTTCTTCCCTCTCTTCTTCTCTAATTATCAGGAGCTCCCAAGTCCCTCAAAGGAGGTCATCTTTCTGTTCTGTGGGCTGTTTACCCACCGGCCAGGGTGACTATTTCCACCGTGACACAACTGCTATATCCAAGTGAGGGGAGGCCTGGTAAAATCCAGGTGCCCTGATCCTTTACCTAGTTAGGAAAAAGGTTGTAAAACCTACAAGTCCAGGGATGACACAGGCTCAGAGTGGGCCCAGAGAGCCAAATCTGGAATGTTTGCTAGCACAGGTACGCCGGACTGTCACTGCAAAAGGCATGAGATATGGAGACTCCCACGGCTCTGCTATCTGTGCCCTTGCACAGTTCTAGTTCTTTTCTGTCCACATGCAATGCAGGTCACTGCCCCCAGTGGCCCCCCACCCCTCGCCAAGGCTGGCATCTCTGAAACACTGCAAATGCTCAATCAGCCTCCAGAGAGATTTTACACAACATATGGAAGTTTCCTGGGACCAATTTCACAACTCTTCAGCAAGTGACAGGTATATAGAATTGTGTTCTCCTTTTATGCAATTAACTCAGGCTTTTGCACCATTATACAGTCCCCCTTCACAGGCTTTCCTCGTGCTGCTCCTCAACCTTGGTCACCAACCAAGTTCCACAAGGCCCCTCCCTCATCCGTGGATGAAAATAATCCCTGCGCCCATCGAGTCTGTTAGGATAAGGCTGCCCCACTGTCCTGCTCCTGAAACTCAGTGAATTATTCTTTTCCTTTCCTGGGTTCGTGTCCTTGGAGACCCCCTCTGGTTTCAGAGCATTCCTACATCTTTCTCTGTCACTTCGTGCTGAGGATCTGCTCGTTTTCTCATGTCTTCTGAAATCTGTCCTTTTCAGAGGAGGTAGGAAAGGAATCATTTTCTTTTCTTTTCTTCCTATTCTTGCTTTTTTTTTTTTTTTTTTTTTTTTAGAGACAGAGTCTCACTGTGTTGCCCGGGCTAGAGTGAGTGCCGTGGCGTCAGCCTAGCTCACAGCAACCTCAAACTCCTGGGCTCAGCGATCCTCCTGCCTCAGCCTCCTTAGTAGCTGGGACTACAGGCATGTGCCACCATGCCTGGCTAATTCTTCTATTTTTTTGTTGAAACAGGGTCTCACTCTTGCTCAGGCTGGTCTGGAACTGGTCTCAATCAATCCTCCCACCTCGGCCTCCCAAAGTGCTAGGATTACGGGGGTGAGCCACTGCACCCAGCAGGAATCATGTTTTTAGTTTATACATCATATTCTGATAGCCCTTCCCTCCACGTCACTTTAAGTTCTTATTTTCATTTTAGAACATATGTTAGTATTTTTAAAATGTCCATTTATGATTGAGTTAGCAATTCTGGATTAGTTACTCTGGGTCAAGCAGGGTGCTAGACACTGTCATTGAATGAAGAACTTTCAGAGAACCCCTCCATGGCTGTTCCATTTTTAGACATGAAAATACTATCACTTGATAACTTAGACTTGTAGTAAACAGTCGAACTGCACCTCTAACACAAAATCAAATTCTCTTTTCTCTGTATCACACGTGGTTCCCCTCAGAGCTAGGTGGAGACCACTCTGAAATTCATGTAACATTTAGAAATGCCTCCAGTTCCCCCACATAACTGGCTTGGAGAGGTAATTAACCCAAAGGGATAAACGGAACTCCATTTCATGTGTGTGTGTTTTATTTAATGTTGGCCGATCTTGTGGACAGACATTAGCCTCCCCTTTAGTGAACAATGAAACAACTGATTAATTTTAAAATCCAGCTCTAGATTCACTTGCCGATGACATACTATGAGAATCAATCTGTATTCCTCCTCATTTCCTCTGCCCGTCTCCTGATTTTGTTCAGTCCTGCCTATCTATTCCTTTTCTCGTTTTGCTGCCTGGGCATCCGAGCCAATTTGCACAGCCACTTTTCTCTGGCTCCTGGAAGCAGTCATTGAGCATGGGGCACAGCATGGGCCAACACAGGAAGATTCGCTATTTGGGTGCCAGGAACAAGTGCTGAGAGATTATCTCTAACGTTAGTAGTGCATGACTTAAAAACAAAATATGCAGTGGGTTGGCACATTTTTGTGTACTCTAGCACCAGAGAGGGGAAGATATTTAACATTTTGGAGAGGTTGGAAAGCCCAAGTCATAAAGTCAAAGGGATGAGGACGTTGATAGTCACATTGGGACCATTTCATAATTGGAGATTTTGAAGTAGAGGGTAAATAAGTGATAGAAAAAGTCAAAATGGGTTCAAACATCACAAAATCTTGCAGGGAGGCTTCTTGGGCCTAGAATAATGTTAGTGATGAATGTTTAAGTTGCGTGGCTCTATGCTCACCATTAGTGCCACCTGTGTAGAGGTTAACAATGTGTAGCTCTGCTTCTTGGTATTTTTGTGTCTGTTTGGTCTTCATGGCTAAAGGATAAACTCTGAGGGCTGGATAATGTTATATACAGATGCTCCTCGACTTACTATGGGGCAATGTCCCGATAAACCCATTGTGAGTTGAAAATATGTTAAGTTGAAAACGCATTTAATACACCTAACCTGCCAAACATCATAGCTTAATCCAGCCTATCTCAAACGTGCTCAGAATTCTTACATTAGCCTATAGTTGGGCAAAATCATCTAACACAAAGTCTATTTCATCTAACACAATGAAATGTTGAATATCTTATGTAATTTATTGAATATTGTTCTGTTTTTACCTGAAAAACAGAATGGTTGTGTGGGTACTCAAAGTATGGTTTCTACTGAATGACGATTGCTTTTGCACTGTCGTAAAGCTGAAAATAATGAGTTGGACCATCATAAGTTGGGGACCTATTTTGTCTTAGCGGCAAGGAGAATGCCTTGAATGGAGCAGATGCCCAGAAATATTAACTGATTGGTAAGTAGACTGACATATAATTAAAAACTCAGGCCAGGTCCAGTTGCTCATGTCTATAATCCCAGCACTCTGGGAGGCCGAGGCAGCAGGGTCACTTCAGGCCAGGAATTTGAGACCAGCCTGGGCAACACAGTGAGACCCTGTCTCTAAGGAAGAAAAAAACAAAAACAGAATATCCCACAAAAACTCAAGTGGACAAGGGACTTGAATAAATCACAATTTAAGTGTATGCCCTGAGCCTTGCCAGCAGTACTGTCGGTTGAAAGTCCTGAGCCCTGTATTGTTAGGTCACAGCCTAAGGCATTAAAACAGAAAGATCCCAAATGACAGTGATGTAAACAGGATTGAAGTTTCTTTTTCTTATGTAACAGTCCAGAAGTCAGCAGGCTGGGGCTGGGTCCAAGGTAGCAGCCACAGCTGCAGCCAGCAGGAAAGAGGAAAAGAGCCAGGGGGGTGGGCTTGGGTTCTTTCCCTGGGGTTGACCTGGAAGTGGTACTCATGCTTCTGCTCATATCCCATTGGCCACAACTTGATCACATGACCACATCAAGCTGCAAGGGAGCCTGGGAAATGTAGTCTCCAGCTGAGGGACTGTGCCCAGGTACAACTTAGGAGTTCCATTATTAAAAATGGGGAGAATGGGTATTAGTGGATGAGTGGCTTCTGGTATAGTCCCTAAGGTAAATTTTCTCTAAGAACTTGCCCTTAATCTGAATCAGTTGCAAAATAAATCTTGAGTGGGCCAGCTTTTGCTTTTTATTACCTGTGGTTGTTTTACTTATTTTGACAAGATGGCTCTCATTTATGATGTCCAATTTGATGAAAAAATGGAGTTTTTTCAATTTTCAATGGACCAGACATTTATATTTTATTTTCTTCCATGAAAAATACTCCTTCTCCATAGAGCTAATAGCAGCAGAAAAATTAAATCCTCTAGCAAATTCCTATATGTTCCAGAAAGGTAGATACCATAGTGTAGGGATTAAGAAATTAATCTAGGTTAAGTAGGTAGGAGAGAGGGAAATGTAGTCCTGGGCTAAGAATCAGACTTCCATAGTTTGGAGTATCAGCTCTGCCATTTATTAGCTAGCTGTATGGCCACAACCACATTATCTGACTTCTCCGAGTCTCAGTTTTTTCATCTGTAAAATATGTATAACAATATCCACCGATTACAGGATTGCTCCAAAGAACAAAAGAGGTAGTAGAGCTAAAGCACCTTGTGCAGGGTCTAGTTCATAGGAGTTGCTTAATGAAACCAACCTTCCTTCCTTCGTAAGGGAATTGGCATTGTCTTTGTAAGCAAGTGGAAGGAACCTCCTAAGAAGGCAGTTCTTATGATTACCCAGTAATACTCTCAACCTGGGAGCAGTCCTTTGCAAGTAACTAAAGGAAACAAAATTTTAGCTCTTCTGATCTAAAGGCAGAGCAGTAACCAGAAGAGATGGGAATAAGGCTCAGACAACTAACGGCACAGGAGAAATTTCCCTCTCTGCCATGAATACATCTTTAAGTGGTACTGACTCTGCTGAATTGGGTAATCAGGAGCTGAGGGCAAGCAACAGGTGTCCAAGGAGCTGGAGAACATGATACCTGAAGCTATTTAGAAGCTGTATGAGGAGGCTGAGAATGTCAGGGAGGGGGCCAATTGTAAGCTGGAAACAGAACCCACCTGATGAAGGGTGGGGACATGAAATGGAAAACATATGGCCTCGGGAGGAAGCAGGCTTGGTGTTCTGGGCTGGCTCATCCATTGGCTTGTGGAGCACAAGCAAAGCCAAGGCAGAGAGACTAGCCAAGCTGGGGCTCCAGAGCACAGCTAGCATGCAGGACAGAAAGGCTAGACGCCCAGCTGGAAGGCCTCCCTCAGGGCTGCAGGCCCAAGGCTGTCTGGGCTCCCAGGGCCAAGGGAGGAAACCTGGAGGAAGTTAGACACAGTGGGAGATGGTGGATTTCTTCCATGATGAAGACATTCCCTCCTGGTGGCAGATGCTCTTGTTTATAGTGTAGATGGAGATACTTGCTTCTAGGCTGGATGTGCTGACTATATGGGGGAGGGAGGTGGGGAAAAAGTCCCCAGGAAGCAGCATATTGTGATAAAACTGGTTTTACAAGCTTATAAACTTGAACCTGTAATATTTATTCCTGATCTGTTTCCTTGGAGGCAGCCTTAAAAAATAAGCACTGATTTGTCCTTCTTTCTTTCTTTCCACCCTTCTTTCTTTCCTTCCTTCCCTTCTTCTTTTCCTTCCTTCCTTCCTTCCTTCCTTCCTTCCTTCCTTCCTTCCTTCCTTCTTTCCTTCCTTCCTTCCTTCCTTCCTTCCTTCCTTTCTTCCTTCCTTCCTTCCTTCCTTCTTTCCTTCCCTCCCAGCCTCCCTCTCTCTTTTCTTCTCTCCTTCCCTTCCCTTTTAAAAGACATTCATTTAAGCCTGATTACTTGCCAGATACTGTCCTAGGAGTTGGAAAACAACCAGTGAAGAAAGATTAAAATTCTAATTGGGGAGAGAAACACTTAATGTCAATTGCTGCCCAAACATCTCTGTCTTTGTTGTATCTAGGTCAAGTCTATACCTGGCCTTCTCTTGCTAGGTCCATAACAGAACAGCTCTGAGTGGCATTCTCGTGGTAGTCCATGGGACTAGTTGCTCTTTTGCAAGAAGCCCTAAGGAAATAGATCAGTGACTGTTGAACACTATTAGCAAACCACCTGTATCCTACAGATGTTGGCAGTAGAGAGCTATACCCAGAATCTGGAGTCTCCTCCCCTGGAGGCACATTAGAGACAGAGATGAAGTGAGATGATGAAATCTCCTGAAATACAGAGGCAAACTGTGGGAGAGCCAAAAGATTTCTGCTCCAGAGAATTGGAGTGATGTTGGTTGGTTGTTGGGAAAGCATTATAAGATGGGCACAGCATTGTGCAAGTTCTCAAAGCTCAGGGAGAACAGCCAAATAGTCATGTTCAGTGCTTAATCCTCTTGATCTGTATGGTGATGTTTTACCCACTTTAAAAATGAGTTCATAGATAATTTCACAAATGTAAAGTTACTCTTATTTTTTTTTTTTAACTTAGCATTCCCCAATATATATTGTAAATAGACCTGGAGCTGCTGACATTTATTTTTGGTGCCGTGAAAGAAGCTTTAGTCTTTGATTCAGAAGACTGGGATCAATCCTGTTTTTGGCCACAGCTGTTCATCTACAAAATGAGGATGACAGAAGCCAACTTAGACAGATCGTGGGGATTCAATGTGATAAATGTGGAAGCACCTGGTCAACTCTCGAGCGTTGTACAGAGCTAGGTTGTATTATGAGTATTACTACTCAAGCATCAGTTTATTTTAAACAACTTTGAAGGGCTTGGTATCAACATGGGCATTTTGAAGATTAGCTACAAAACTAATTGCGATGGTTAGATCGGGACTATGAGACTCTGTGCCCATGCTCCTTTTGATGTAACAGAAGTTCTGTAAAAGTATTTGGAATTGTCTTTCAAGATATCTTCATAATTCATTTTCTTTCCCAAGGCATAAGACTAATGCAGTTGTTTTGGGAATAAAGAACATTTGATAACTGGGAAAAAAAATCTCTTCCCAGTAATGGTGATAATACCAGGGGAAATTTTTGGATAACCATACCCATGTGTGACTTTTTCCTTCTCCTTCCATGAGAAGCCAACTTGAGAAATCTTGTGTCTAGGTGCCAAAGTTTTAAAATGGGTTAGCATGTTATCAAGGTTTACTTGGTTGGAGGAACTGCCAGGGTATTATTGTGTTACCTACAGAATGCTGAAAATAATGCCGCGATCAAAGAAAATCCATGATCAGTGTGAAGGGGCTGTTTTTAAGGCTGTCGATCCAGAGTTGGTGATATAAAGCAAAGAGTCTGAAAGCCATGAATGTGTTCCTGGACAAAGAGCTCATCTCTTCTCTGTGTCAGAGCTTTCATCCTTCAAACGGGAAGTCTGTAGCTGGATTCTTATCTCGCAAGGTTGCTCTGTGGAGATGCTGCAAGGCATTTGAATGACTAGAGATGGAGGTTGTTTTCAAAATGACCTGGTCTCGGTTTAGATACTGCTTGGTTTCGTATACTCTGTGAGCTGAAAGAGATGTATTTCCAGCATTGGAATACATAAAGAATAACTCCTTTGCAGCCCACACCTTCTAGGAAGTAATATGGACTGAAAACCAATGATCCATATCCTGCCAGGTAGAAAGCTGTGCCTTGGGAGCCAGCTGAGAATTCTTCTTGCCACTAACGTCCCATTTATTACCTTACCGAATACCCAGTCTGTTGCCAAAGAGCCAACCCATTAAGTAAAATAAAACAAAATTAGCTCTATGATCTTGTAAATTGGTCTGTTTTGATGACAACAGATGATGATAGAGAGAAATTGCTACAAGCTATAGATGTTCTAGTTATTGTAAACACAGGACTGTGGTTTTCATGGGCTTGCTAAATGAAGGAATCATTCTCATTGCAGCGTCTGGATATCAATCCAGTCCTACTGCTATTGAATGCCACAGACTACAGTTTAAACAGCCGGGACCTTTAATACCCTCTGACAATCTGCCAATGGAGACCTGCTGTGTTCTGAGTTGCAAAATGGGGAAGGGAGGAGACTAAGCGTTTTGGCTGGGATGTGAGATTTGTCCCTGCTTGTGGCATGGGTCCAGTTGGTAGAAAAGAGAGGCTGGAGGAATCTGGAGAGAGACACTGCAATGGGCTTAGTTCATCAGGCTAGGATCGGGGTAGATATTTGGCTTCTGAGCTTTTTGGTGAAGCAAAACCATATTCTCTTGGTTCTGAGAATGCCAACCAAAAATCTGAGAACCAACCCCAAGAGAGACCCAGTGAGAGTTGTATAGAGGCCAGTGAGTCTGACCTTATTTCATGTTGCCCTGCTCTCTGTCCCTTGACTTGCCTGCACGTGGTTCAGTTCTGTCTGTCACCCTGGTACAAGGTCAAATGTCCTCTGGCTCTGAGCTCACTACGCTTATGGCTTGGCATGCATGCACCTGTTTCTTGAAAATGCAATGTACTTGTGGCAAAACATGGCTAAGGGGCAGGGGCACTATTAGCCCAAGGCTTGCAAGCACATTTTCTACTGCCCTTTGCCAATCAATAAAGCTCATCCTACCACCTCCACCCAGAGGATCCACATAGAAGGTTGAATCATAAGGGACCTTAGGGTTTGTTTATAGTCCACACTCTTCACTTTTAAACATGAGGAAAAGGAGGCCCAAGAGTTAAAATGACTTGCCAAGATCACAGCAGGTCAGTGGCTGAGCTGACAGAAGAACCCTATTTCCCATGTCTTCTGTGTGAACATCCATCCCTGTGGGTGCTATGCTAGGATGCAATGTGGGCGGTGCTCTGGAATTGTGTTATGACTCCTACTGCCCTTTCAAGGCTATGCCCCTGGGATTTGTCTCCTTTGTCCCTAAAAGGATTGTCACTGCTACGGTTTGAATGTAGAGTTGACCCTTGAACAATGGGGGAGTTAGGAGCACCACCCCCACTGTGCAGTCAAAAATCCGAGTATAACTTTTGGCTCCTTCAAAACTTAACTACAAATAGCTTACCATTGACTAGAAGTCTCATCAATAAACAATTGATTAATGCATATTTTGTCTGTTGTATGTATTATGTACTGTATTCTTACAATAAAGTAAGCTGGAGAAGAAAATGTTTTTGAGAAAATCATGAAAAAGAGAAAATATATTTACCATTTGTCTTAGTCTGTTTTGTGTTGCTAGAAAAGAATCCCCGAGGCTGTGTAATTTATAAAGAAAAGAGGCTCATTTGGCTCACAGTTCTGCAGGCTGTACGGGAAGAAGCAGGACCCCAGCACCTGCTAGGCTTCAGGTGAGCGCTTCCTACTGCTCCCACTCAAGGTAGAAAGTGAAGGGGCACCAGAGTGTGCAGAGATCACATAGCGAGCGAGGAAGCAAGAGGGAAGGAGGTGCCACGTGTGTTTTAACAACTGTCTCTCAAGGGAACAAAGACTGAGAGCTTACTCACCGCCCTTCAAGGGAGGGCATGAATCTATTCATGAGGGATACACCCCCATGACCCAAAAACCTCCCATTAGGCCCCACCTCCAACACTGGGGATCAAATTTCAACATGAGGTTTGGGAGGACAAACATCCAAACTATAGCACTATGTATTATGTGAAAGTGGATAATCATAAAGGTCTTCATCCTCATCTTCTTCACACTGAGTAGGCTGAGGAAGAGGGGAAAGAGAAGCAGGTGGTCTTGGCATGGCAGAGATAGAAGAAAATCCATGTGTAAGTGGACCCATGCAGTTCAAGGGTCAACTGTATATGTGCCTCCAAAATTCATATGTTGGAACTTAAACCCCAAGGTGATGGTATTAAGAGGTGAGGTGATTAGACCATGAGGGCTCTACCCTCAAGGGTGAGATTAGTGCCCTTATAGAAAGTCCTGAGGGAGCGAGTTTGTCTCTTTTTAACCTACAGCTCCTTCCATTGTGTGAGGACACAGAGAGAAAGTCCCATTTTGGTAATATTAATAGAAAGTGAGCCTTTACCAGACACCGAATTTGCTGGTGCCTTAATCTGGGACTTCCCAGCTTTCAGAAATGTGAAAAATAAACTGCTATTATTCATATATTACCCAGTCAAAGCCATTTTGTTGTAGCAGCAGGAATAAACTAACACTGTCACCTAATATCACTGAGCCTCTGTTTCCTCAAAATAAGAATTGCTCACAAACTTATAAGGCTGGCTTGAAGTTCATATGAAATAATGTGTAAAGTGACATTTGTAATTTTAAAGCATTCTGCTGGTATAAGATGTGATGATATAAATACCCACCACATAACATCATCTACCATCATTCCACTTTGTTTTTTTTTTTCTTTTTTTTTTTTTTGGCCTAGAGTACCTTAATCCCTAGGTTAGCCTTAATTAATTTCAGGTATATGATTAACATGTTAATGATTGCCTCACTCAATCTTGGGCACTTGATTGTCTTACAATGTCTCAAGCACCAGTTGTGTTCTGTAAACTCAAGGTTGACAGGCCTTTTGTAAAGACAGTCCATCTTTACTACATTTTGAAAATCCCCATTCCAAAAGATTGATCATTACGGTTGCAAATGGATTCCAGAGAACCTTTAATAGGAAGCTCTGCTGGTGCATAGAGAATGGCTCAAATTACAAAAATTCAGAGAAACATGTGACTTCCCAGGAACCTGACTATTGTTTAAAATCAGGGGAAACATGGTTTTAGCCTAAAATCATGAGGAATCTTAGGAATAAATAAGGGTGAATGGTGGTCCTTGGCAGGGGTGGCAAAAGAGTTTAGAGTGGTGTTAGTGACCAAGGACAAATGTGATCCTTGACAGACAGACAAATTTTAAATCAATCCACATAGCTCGGCTTATGTTGCTGCAGTTCCTTGCTTTCCTCCAAATCTCCTCTTCCTGGCAACTCCACAGGTGAGTTGGAGTGCCAGCTGTCCCTGTGGCTATCTGCTAGGACATCTACAGGCAAAAGCAAAGAAGGAAATAAATAAAAGTTCTTGTTTCAAGAGATTCTTTCAGAAGGCCGCTCCAAATGTCTGCTGTTGTCTTTGTTATTTTGCTCTGTAAGGATTTTCTCAGTCTCTGCATGTCTGGTTTGATGGATAATGTTTCCACTGTGGAGGAATACTTCAGCCTGGAAGCAGCAGTATCTCGGGCATTAGAAAAGCTTGAAGAATTCATTTTTCATACCTGCTGCAATGTGTTAATGACCAAGGGTTACACAAAACACGAAGTGTCTGGATCTCCTGATACGGAAAGTTAGAGAAAATGCTTCATGCCATTTTCCATTGCTGTTCCAAGCTCACATCTGTTTGGAACTGAACCGTAGCCTGTGTGCTGGGGAACCTGTATGAAATTAACTTTTATAGCTGCCTTTACAAGCAGGATCTTTTATTGTCTACAACTTGGCTGGGATTCAGGAAGTTCCCAAAATGATTTATTGTCATATGTGCCTTTTCTATGGCAGTTTCTATGAAACTGATATATTATTGAATATATGCAGTCATTCTGGCTAGAGACAACAGATCATCCAAGCCTTTCATCCAAAAGGGTCGAAGAATTCACGTTGTGGAAAGGAAAAAAAAAGTTGAGCGTTTTGTCTTAAGTGAAATAATTACTTGCAGGAACAAAACATTTGTTACCAGTCCTGTAATTCTTTTCTGTTTGCCAACATAGTAAAAACTTATTAGAATGTAGAATACATTCTTCAAATAAATATTTATGGTAATATTTCCCCAATAAATACTTGATTACATTCCTATAATATCTGAGATGATTAGTTCAGTTTATTAGGCCATGATAAGAAGAATCAAAGGTCATGAATTTAAATTTCTTTCATGTTACTTAATGCAAACCCTTCCCCCAAACTTCTTCCAGTTTAACAGAGGGGCCCCTTTAATCCAACCAGGCATCTTCCATATGGTCACAAGAGGAATTTGGTGAAATGGTGGGTAATGCAATGGAGTTTCTACTAGGAGAAAGCTTCAAGAGAATGTTTTTCTACTGATGAATCGGGAGAATTTTCATACATAAAAGACAACACATTCAACAACATAGCATTTGATTAAATTAGAATACAGAAAAGAAAATGATTAAATATAATTCTAGCATGTGCATTAATAGCATCTAAAACATTTAATCCTATGGTGAAATCTGAAGCTTTAGGATTCAATGTGTCCTGTCTCAGCCAGTTAGCTAATTGACACATTTGTATTTAGTTGGAAATGGGTAGTCAGAGATCTGAGAGTTTCATTTGGAAATGAAGCTACGTGACTCCGGATCTTATAAGGCTATGCTAACCAGTGACAAGATTTAGATACTATTTTCTAGTAGTTACACTAGTTACAGTGTCAATGGAAAATATTTGACTTATAGTGTTGATGGAAACAAACATAAATCCCTAGGCATTATGTAAACATTGTCTATAGGGTCATTTATAAGGCAAAGAAAGGAGTGGTTACTTCAGAGGGAATTAGATCCAGTTGGTTTTATTTTTCCGCTTAACAATGTAGTTACCCACGTTTTTGGAACAGAATTTGAAGCCTGGTTTTGGGATCCTGCCTAATCTACACTAATCCTTTTTATTCCAGAAGCATTTTCTTTTTAAACAAAAGTAATTCATGTAATTGCCACTTCATTTTCATAAGAAATTTAGGTAACAACAGTTGTCATTAGCTTTCTACAAATAGAAAAATAGAAACTGAATTCAAGGGACTTAGCATTGATTACAAAACTATTTAATATTATACCCCAAATTCTGGCGTGTTATTTCTGTCCACGAGCTGACTATGGAACCAGATTGAATCCTAGTTGAGTAAGTGCTTTGGTTCGATTTAGAATTTGCTTTCACTCACTGTAATCTGTTAGTTAGGCTGATGGTTTGACAGAGTTACATATTGATAAGTTTATTTCCCAAACTGGTGAGTTATCTTCAAATAGGGAAACAACCTTTCATAATGGTGGACAAAACCGCTTAACTTCTGCTAATGATGTCAGAACAGGAAGATCCTGTACCAAGATGGGTCAGGTGGAAATGGATGTCTCTACACACATTTAACTCAAGGCTGGAAGCAATTGAAACAATTTGAACGCACGTCTTGTCGGGAGAATCGTCTTTGTGTGTGAAGAAGGATAACACATTTTCAAAGGGCTTTGAAATACTTGAATGTGGGTAATGTTAATTTGGTGTAAAACTTCAAGTGGCATATTACTAATGCCAAAGAACAACGCAATTGAGGGTCTGGTAACTAATTACTAACAGCACTGTCACTATTTTATGTAAGCGTGAACAAGAATCATATGTTTCTTATAGTTCATCCTTGTCGATGTACTTAGTGTTACTGGTGAAAGTGTGATAATGAGCAGCTAGTTGATTATTGAGAGCTTCTGTGGACTCCTGTTGATAGCAGCATTTTGTACCCATGCCCAGAGGCCCTGGGGGCAGTGGACATTCTTTAAACAAATGAAACAACTTAATAGATGTTGTGATTTAAAAGCACTGTCACGGACTTAAATTAGGAGACCTTGTCATAACAATCTGAAGCTAATGACACTGTGATTTTGTGTTGCAGGAAGCTGCTGAGACTACCAAGTGGAGGAGTCTAGATTTCATGTGCAACATGGCTCTGCCTTCCCTGAGAGCTCTCGGCCTTGCTGTGGAGATAGAATGAATGGATATTGGTGAGTACAGGGGAATTACATTAATGCTGAGATTCCAGGAGGAGATGAGGGCTTTGATATTTATTCAAGACCAAATCAGCCCCTGTGGATACCTGGTTTACTTTATTTTACTTTTCTAAAAGCACTTTGTTCAAGAATCTTGAGAAGATTTATCTAATGCCCGCGATAGGACAAAAAGGACTCTATTCTAAAAACTAGGTGATTATGGATTGAAAGGACCCTAAGCCATGGGCTAGAGGTTTGTGTGTTAAAACATAACAAGGGATACTGAAGATATAAGGACAGAGCAATTCCAAAGAAAAAACCTAGAATCACAAAATCCTAAAATGTGGAGCTAAAAGGGACCTGAAGGTCATTGTCTCATCTGTTGCCATCTAGCTGATGAGGCCTGGTGACTTGGGGATCTTGTGGCTGGTTAGTGGGAGAATTAGAATTAGAATCAGCCTCCTAACTCCCAGCCGGTGCTCTTCCAGTACATCAATTCCTTAAGAAAATCTAACTGCTCATCTCTGAGCCCATCTTTTTCAGGAAAGCATCTGAGTGTGATTTGATCTTCGGGTAGATTGATGAGTAGACAACTGGTGTTGTGCCAGACGCATCTCACTCTTCATGTGCCTCTGGGATGCTGGAACCACTTCCTAGGACTACTGGACTGACAATCAGCAAATCTGAGCTCCAGCCTTGTTTGTGTCAAGTCTCTTAACCTCTCGGGTCTGTTCTCTTTATGAAGTTAGAAGAATGATGGGGTGATCTCTCGGAGTCCTCCCAGCTCTCAATCGCTGAGATTCTATTTAAACACATTTGAAGGGGAAACAATGGGGCTATTTCTTGGACAGGATGGTGACTGTCTTTTTATATGCAAATGTGCATTGTTAGTTCCAAAAGGGCGTGTGGCTATGAACTGCTGGTGGAGGAAATGGACCCAGGTGGCTTGACAACACCAGTGAGCAAAGCTGGGAAAGGCCTAAGAGGTCTTTGAACAAAATGATGTGTAGATGAAAGGAATGACAAATGAACCCTGTAAACAGAGGATCTAGGTTAAACTTGTTGAGAGTCCCTTAACTGAAGACATGGTAGAAAATGGATCTTCGAGTTTCTCTAAGTCTACTCTAAGAATGCGGTAGAAAAAATTATTCTATGATCACATAAATTTTTATGACATTGGGTAAAACAAAGTTAAATTGGTTTCCTTATGAAGGACTTCTCAGAACCTTTAATATGATAAAATGCTTTGAGCATTTCCAAGGTGCAGAAACTCCCAGATTCATTTGGCCATGGAACGCATTGTTTTGGGGTACATTCCATGGGAAATGCTGTCCTAGAACTGACCTGGAGAGAGGAGGGAGAAGAGTTCAGGGTGACACTTTAGAACTTCTGGACATATGTGGATCAAAAGCTGAAAGATGAGAGCTAAGTGCCCAAGCTAGGGTCTCCTCCTCTAAATACCAAAGCAGGTTATGAGCATGTCTGAGCCTGGGACTGGAAACCGTAAGGTAGTGCAAATTTATGGGAGAAGCTGTGACCTTGAATTGAAGGCCCACGAGAAAATGCATGCCTTAAAAGGAGGGAGTGGGCCAACGAGAACTCCTCGACTGTCTCATGCTTTCCATGATTCCAAACTGGTCGTGTTACTTGAATTGTTTCTAGTTATTTCCTGGGCTGTCAATGCTATATACAGCAGAATACCCTCATGCTGCAGCAAAGATTACTTTTTATATGATTTTTTTGAGCAAAGATTAATTTTGCAATGTGCAGTGTGCAGAAAGGGGGCAGGTTAGAACACAGCACAAGGTCTTGGATGAAGGCATATGGAATGTCTCTGCTGCTAGGGACCTGGAGTTCTAACCTGAGGTCTGTGGACATGCATCAGAGGATCAGTGGATTCATGTGTGAGATTTTGTGGAGATGTGCCCATCTGCTGTTTCTTAGGAATGGTGTCGATGGCTTCCATCAATTTCTCCAATGGGTCTCTAATCTCAAAAGCAGTCAACAATGCCTTACTGAGGCTCATTTTAGAGGGGAAGAAACTGGGGCTCAGAGGCTTGAAATAGATTGTTGGATGTCAGCATAATTGTTTTTTTCCTTGGTTGCTGGCAGTGAAGTTCCCCGGAGAGCTGAGAAGCCATAGGTGTAATAGGGCACTCACTGCATGAGCCTTCGTCATTGGTTTGGAGGTTGCTCTTGCCCCTAGACTGAAGTAGGCTTTATGATATACATTACATTAATACTTTCCACTTTATAGGCAGAACACAGACAATACAAATTATTCAGAGTTACCTAAAACTTGAACATTTGCACTAGAAACCCTGAGTTTGACTCTCACAAGAAATTACTCATAATTAATGTGTTATACATTCCATAGGTAACAAGCAAACAAACCCAGAAATGAATTTTGGTTTTAAATGTGCAATCGTTGTGAAAGGGTTTCTTTGTGTCAGGATCACACTGTGCTTTTGCCTTGGATAGCACAAAGATTTTAAAATCAAAAAAGGTTTTCATTTTACCTTTTAGGAAGATGGTATAATTTATCTGCATGATTGCATTTTAATTAGCACTCCCATTGCCTATTTAAACAGGCAAAGATATAAAACAAGCCAACCAAATAGGAAGACATATAGCCAAGGCGTTTGCTACTGTGCTGTTATTGAGAACTGCCTTGGGATGAAGCCTGTACCAGACTCAGGTTTAATAGTGTGAACTGGTTCAAAATAAACCCATTTGTATGCATAATATTTTACGTAAGGGTTAAGCTGCCTTAGCAATTTTTGATAATTATGGAATCTTTGCACAGCTCTGAGGATCTTCCAGCATTCTTTGGGAATAAAGCAGCCATTCCCACAGTTAAAAAAAATGTGTAAAGAGTTATACAGAGGGCACTTTAACACAAGTTTTAGGTGGTTAGGTGATGACCCAGGGAACCCTAAAAACCACATCTGAGTTCTGCCTGTGTGCATGAGGCTGGGGGAGCAGAGGAAAGGATGCAAACCTCAAGCATGGACTTAATTTGAGAGGGAGGTTTTAACTCTCTTTATAGCACAGCACGAGGTGATAGCTCAGCATGGCGTGTGCTGCTGTTCTCGGAGCCTCCACTTTTCAAGAATCTGAATTGGGCTATTAAGATAAAAAATAAATGCAAAGCAAAGAGCTTTTGCCCTTCTGGACCCAACCTTGGAAGCCCTAGCCTGCAACACCTCTCTAAGGAAGACCTTTGTGGGTTTAGCAGATGGGGTCCCGGCTGATTGCTTCAGTCGAGGCCACAGGGGGTCAAGTGAGCTACAGCTCAGGCTGGTGGTCAGATGGCTACAATTATCCACTAGCGATCAGCTCTCAACATTAAGCTGATAATTGATTTAAATAATAGTCTATGAATATTTAATAAAATATCTGCCGTAATACGAAACAAAATAATTATTATATGGCCAGCTCAGCTACCAGTTACTCAACTAAAACTAGGATTCTTTGGAATGAAATACATAAACCCATGTATTTTACATGACTAAAAATCTCTGGAGAAAAAAATCACATACCTATGTAGCCCCCAAGAGAATGGGAACAAACTTAGAGCTAGTAACACAAGTTGTTCAGCAGCTCTGGTGTAATTGTGACATCTCATTGAACAGAACTGTTCAATGGACAAGACTCGTATCTTTTTGGTGGCATTCAGAATTGCACTTCTTGCAAAGCGGGATGTTTCCGTTTTTGCGATAATACCTCATGGTATGGTCCATTCAAAAATAATCTTGTAACGATTAGATTGCTCTGAACAACAAATATCAGTTAATAGTGTGCGATGCCTGTAGTATTCTGGACCCCAGATATGATAAATAGTCAGAGAGACTTGGCCTCTGAACTCTTAATGCCTAAACAATGCACCCTCAACTCAATAACTGACATTGGTGATGGCGAGGGCCCCAACTGATGACTGACTTGTCTTCCCCCATCAAATTCCTCATAAAAAAGAGGAAGGGGTGGACAAGAAAGAGAGGGTGGCAAGCCCGAATCTCTGTCCATTGTAGGCTCTTCACCGCTGAGCTGACAAATCAGAGTGAAAGCACAGACTTCCCGGTCTTTCTCTTGCAACCCATTAAGCCTTCTCTCTGGTAAACAGGCCTGTGGTTGCTTTTGTTTAGTTTTGTTTCTTTCTCCTCCCTTTCCCCATTTGTTTGAAACATTGAAAGTCCCGCAAGTGCTGCAGCCATCATTCTCCCAGAATACAACCTGCACAATGGCAGGGGTACAATGGCAGAGCGGGGCTGGCAGCAGTAGCTTTGTGTCTCGGAGGGTGTCAGTGGATTTGTCAGGCTACAGCAGCTATCCCTGTGTAGGTACTGGGGGCTGACGGGTGAGCAGGCTCTTTCGGGTGGATTTGCAGGAACACGTTTTTGCCTTTTCAACGTGTCACGAGCACGAGGAAGAAAGCTGTCACTGGGTCCTCACCAGTCCCCACAGTTCTGAGTCAGGCCCTGAGCGCCCTGCAGAGTATTTGGAGATCGAGCACTAGGTAACACCAGCACGTGGCTTGCAAGGATGTGCAGGACTTTGTTGATGCCTAGTGTCCACCTCCACCTCCTGTGCTGCTGTCGCAGCCCCACCCAGGCGTTGGTGGCACTTCTCAGGCTTGGAGGAAAGCGCAGGAAGACGGCTGTGAGAACACGATAAGATGTCTCACGTGCACCTAGGAAGCCACTAATAGAGAGGGCTTTAGTTAAAAAATCTTCATAGCTTTTTATTTCCCACCCATTAGATTCTCCTAAAGCCTAGATTTGGTCACCAGGAATTTGTGTGATCTTGTATACATCACTCACATTCTCTGGGTTTTTGTATCTTCATAGATAAAATTAGAGAGGTTCAGTGGTTCTCAAAGTGTGGTCCCTGGACCAGCAGCAGCAGCATCCTAAGAGAACTTGTTAGAAATGCAAATTCTTAAACCCCGGCGGAGAACTACTGAATCAGACATGCTGGGTGGGGCTCAGCCATCTGTGTAGTTTTAACGAGCCCTCCAGGGAAAGCTGAGGCAGGCTCAAATTTGAGACCCCCTGAAATAGATGATCTTGTATGTTCTTTCCAGCAATGGCGTTTCTAATGACTCTTAGTTTCAGTGCATCAAGCCAGTTCAAACCCGATGCCCTACACACCCAGTAACATTTTCTAGAGTGAGACTTGTTGAGTGTACCAGCCGTGGGCACCTGTGTTGATACACACTGAACAATTAGAATCATGGGTTGAAAGGAAAACTATAGGAATGTGAACTACCTTGGTGGGCTAATAGCCTTTCTGTTCAGAATTCTATATGGCTCCTAATGTTTGCTTGGATGTGCATACGCTTGCTTTGAAAAGAGAACTGAAGGGCTTTTTTAGTTCTTATTCCAGGATCAGTTCTTTGTTTGATGACGAGGGCTGGGGAACACTAACTAATAACGCCGTGTGGCTCCGTCTGTTAAAGTAACTGCTATGTTGCATCTCAAGGCTGGAATGACAGGCCTGTCTGTGGCAGGCACTAGTCCTATAGCCCCCTGCATGTGCCATGTCCTCTGCTCCTCATGCTCTGCTTCCTCCATGCTTTTTGCTTGTGTAACTTCTACTTATCTTTTGAGACTCAGCACAGGTGTTGGTTTCTTCCGGGATGCTCTTGCTGAACGTCCACAATTGGATTAGGAGCCCCTCTTCAGGGTCCCCAGGACTTCTGCTCTTATCTGTGTTACTGCCATCAACATAGAATGTGTCACAGTTGCTACTTGGTCAGGCATTTCCCTGGTGTGGCATAGCTTCACGAGGGGAGGGACTGTCCCTCGTCACTTCTCTCAGTCCCAGGGTCTACCATGGTGCTTGGCACAGAAGAGGGCATCAGTGATTCTTTATTTATAGAGAATGGCTCCTTGTCTGCTGGCCACCCTCTACATTAACAGTCCCTTTTGTTTACCCGTTTCTAAATACATTGATTCAATCAAATATCTATTGTCCAAAGAATAGACATTGCCCAAAGATGGGACACAGTGCTGTGTGCTCTCAAGGGCTCAGAAAGGGGCTCATCGAACTCTCTCCTGAAGGACCTTCCGGCTAGTGGCTTCCTCTGTCCTGTGCTGCTTTGGACCCTTAGGTGCAGAAGTCCTGGCATGGCACACGGTGACCTTTAATCTCTCGGAGGCCCTTCTTTGACTGATTGCTCACTTTCCTTTTGTTTCCATTCCCCACCTCTCTTTCTGTCTTTTCTGTAGGCAGCCAGTTTAGTATGTTTGTGTGTAGTATTTTATTTGCCTGTTTTCTCGTAAAACATATATTTCTGTTTTGTAAACATGCATCTTAAATGTGCATACGTGGTATAGAAACAACTTCATTGTGTTACTGACTCAGTGTGTTACCGTCATCGTGTTGCTCCGTGTGGGGAGAAGTCGCGTCTTCTCACTGCTGTGCGCATCCAGCTCGTGCGTCTTTGTTTCCCTCATCTGTTCCCACAGGGACGAGCATCTAGACTGCCACCAACTCCCCACTGCCACTGACGCTGCCATGAGCATCTTCACAGGAGTCCCCTGGACCTATGGGAGAATCCCTGGGAATCAGTGGCACGGACATACGCCCTGTGACTCGGGCAGGATCGCTGGGTCATAACATATGCATACCTTATGCTGGAGACGTACTGCCAGATTCTCTTCAGAATGGCTGCTCCAGTCTTGCAGGCTGGCAGGAGTTTCTATATCATTTAGATGGCAGTCCTTTGTCAGCTTTGACTTTGCTAACATCTTCTTCCAATATGTTATTTGTTAGCTTTGTTCATGGTGTCCTTTGCTAATAAGAAAACAAAATTTCAATTTCTTTTGTCCCCCCTTCTTTAAATTGCATGACAGAGATCGGTTTTGAATGGCCCTAAATGATCCTTTGATCATGAGCAAAAGTGAGTAGCTTTGCACTAACTAACATAAATGTTGCTCTGTTTTGAGACATAGGCATAGATAGCATCACATGTAAGTGGACCTTAGCATGCCTAAGTGAGTTAGCTAGTTGAGTCTAAATGCAGAGCAACCCTTAAGAATTAACTGTAAAATTACCGAAATGTCAGTCTCTTTGGGAGATAAGGCTACAAGTGTTGCAAATAGGAAGTCTTGCACATTTGTGATAAGCCCTATAAATAATCAAAATGACAGAAAAGAAAGACAAACTCACGAGAAAGTATTTGTGACCTTGGGGCTTAGGGCCCAGGACTCAGGAAGGCTGAGAGAAAGAGCTAAATTGGGTTTCCCTTGGGAGGCCTCTGTTTACAGTCCTTGTGAGATTCAGAAGCAAACTCTTCATGGTTCCTCCTGGCTCTGCATATTCTACCTTGGCTGGCAGATAGCCTATTAGAGTTAGCAAAGCTTCCAGGGGCTGTGTGTAGTTAAAAAAATTCCAAATTCCTTGGTATATGTCAAGAATCTGTCTTAGTTCATTTTCTGTTGCTATGACAGAATACGTGAGAGTGGGTAATGTATAAAGGAAAGAGGTTTATTTCTTGCAGTCTGGAGGCTGGGGAGTCCAAGATTGGACAGCTGCATCTGGCTGGTGTCTGGTGAAGGCCTTGTACTGTGTCATAACATGATGGAAGCCATCACAGGGCAAGAGGAGCACGCTGAGAGCCTAGCTGGCTTTTATGACGGGCCCACTCTCATGAGAACTAGTCCTCTCCCATGATAACCCATTAATCCACTAATCACTGAATGAATTGATCCGTTCATGAAGACAGAGCCCTCAAGACCCAATACCTCTTAAAGCCTTTATCTTTTAATACTATTACATTGGGGATTAAGTTTCAATATGAGTTTCAGAGAAGACAAACATTCAGACCATAGCAGAGCCTTTATGATCCAGCCCCTATGACAATCTCATCCCTACCCTCCAGACCCTCCTCAATTATATTTGATGGAAAGCTACATCAAATCCCATACCACAGTCCTCCTTAGCACAGACTGGTGTCTCTGTCTGGAAGAAACATCTGTCTCATGGACTTTTACCCATGCTGAAGACCCAGCCTAAGCTGCATGTCATCTATGAAAGGCTTCCCTGTCCTCCCATCCCATCCCAGGTACCACTGCTGCATCAGGTACACAGCTCAATTAGTGCACACATTGCAATGTATTGCGGCTGTTAAGTGTCCGCCTGCCCCAGTCCTAATTAGTTTTGAGCTTCTCGAGGGAGCAAGAGAATTATGTGTCACCACTAGAATCTTGGACATATAGTGGAGAAGCAACAATTCTCTCCAACATGAGGGAAGTCTGCTTTCTTGCCTATTAAAAATGATCATCTCATAGCCCTGATCCTCAAACTTTTAAAAATATCAACTAACTAATCTGATGAGTGAATTCATACTATTGTGTTACTGGTATAGTATGTAAAATCTTCTACATGATATTTGCATCTTAAAGAGAAATTTCTGAAAACAGAAGAATCATAATAACATAGAGGAATGACTATGATAATGGAACTTGATAAATAGAAATATGGTGGCTAGGAAGGGTAAGGGATTTGGGGGAGCAGACAGCTCTTTTAATGCCACTCACGTTACCTCACCTCTGCAAAATATCGATATTTAAGGATGTCTTGAATGTGTTCACAAACAGTGTTAGCCTTTCCCTTCCAGGTCTTCTACTTACAGGTTTTCCGTTTCTCAGTACTATGGGTAGATAAGTATGTAGTGCCTGGAGTCTTTGAGGACCTATTTTGATATGGGTCAAATTTCATCATGACAACAATATCCGCCGATACTTGTCTCTTAATAACATGTGTTTGATGAAATGTTTTGTTGCTAAAAGTTTACTGCTGGAGGAGGTAGACATAACGTAGGAGGCACAGGAATATTTCTCTACAAGGTGAAGATTCCCTTCTTAGGATCCTCAGTGGGGTTTGCTTTCTTGAGTTTTCTTCCTTGGCCGTGAACATAAATAAAGTGCCCTTGCTCCGTGGGTGCAGAAGTCAGTTGGACAGGTCAGTTCTAGAGACAGGACGCGCCTTTGTTGGGCCATTGGGTACCCAGGCAGGATTCTCTCTCCATCTCTCCTTTCTGTCTATTTTCGTACACTTGTTTTGTTTTCCTTTCTTCTCTCACCTGGATGACTTTGTTTTTCCCCCTGTCCATCTGGTAGAACACATGGTCACACCCTGTGTCTATGTCTTAATTCCTATTCCAAAGTCCTGGGGCCTAGAATTTGGGATTCTCACTGGTCTGGAACAGGTCTGGTGCCCCTCTTGCCCTAGACAACTTGTCTGGGGATCTAGGATCACACTGAACAGACATGGCCACTGGGAGCATCCTAGGGTCATGGCAGGATGGAGGGAAGCTCCACAAAGGAGTCTGTGTGTGCGGTCTGATCAGCGTCTGCTATAACAGCAGTCTGTACGTAAGAAAAGGTTTCCTAGGCACTAACATATTCATTTTTGAAAAACATACAATTTTTTTTCATCCCAATACCAAAACAAAGGAAAAAACTTGGAATGTGTTTTAATAAGAGTCCCTGTTCTGTTGTAACACCCGTATTTGTGTATCACGATATATGTACGTGCACGCCTGCACAGAATCGCATGTTGTCAGAGACACAGTAGTGCAAACATATACTCTCTTGGGGATCCGGCATATGAGTTTTCCAACACGCACCTCACGCAAACATCTCCCCAGGAAAGCAAATAATTTCAGGTTTTAGGAGAGAGCAGAGATTTGCTATGATAACAGCATTCAACAAGTGTAGCATTCTGGACTCAAAGCAAATGCCTTGTGGGAAAAAACATGTTCAAATGGCTTGATTGGGGTTTTAATGAGAGATTTTTCTCCTCTACTCCACTCTTCATCCTCTCCCACCCTCGGTGATTTTCTCCAGCGGGCCAGTCAAGAGCCTTACTTGGGAACACTGAGAGAATGTTAACAATTCCACTCCACCAATTAATTGCCCTCATTCTCTTCACGCTGCTCAGCAGGGTCCCTCTTGCAGGCTGCTGTAAACATAACAATGCACCTCACTGTTGTGAATTTGTAATAATATATTCATCAGAGGGCTTAAAAATCCTTGGGGCTACAATATCTGCTCCTTGGGCACCCATTATAGGGGCTAGAGTATGTCTTAAGTGACAGTAAAATGTGAAACAGGAAGGCCTTTTTCAAAGAGAAAAGGCAAGACCCAGGGGATATAGGAAATGTATAGATACACTGACTTAAAATACACGTGTAAACACTCCCACTGCCCTAGGCAACCTGTCCATGAAAAACCAGCTTGCTCAAGAAACCAGGTTTGAGTTGTAGGGTTGCCATCACACCCCAAATCTGCATGGATGTTTTAGAAATGGAGTTGGCCTACTTAGCTTATCTCAATATATACTGAGAACTGTTAAGTCTGTACCACTGTATTGGGAGAGACCAGGCGGAATCAACCAGCTACAGGTCTTCTTGCCCTGGTGCAGGTCTTCCAGCTTCCAGACCAGAGTTCACAGTCTGGTTTTGGAGACAAAGCCCAGAGGGAAAGGGTGAACAGATTTAAGGGAAGACATAAGGCTCAGGATAATTAAGTACCAAATAAGTATCACTAATAGTGAGTGCTGCTTTAAGCCACCATTCAGTATAAGGGAGGGAGGAAGGAGGAGAGAATTGGATTTCCTTGAGATTCTTCTCTTTTTGCCTAATTGCATGTGATGGATGTGTTTGCCTGGGTGTGGCACACACTGATTTAGAGGTGGTAAATTCTGTTGTAAAAACAGGGTCACATATAAGGCACTGAAGGAGTTGGGTTTTTAAAATCCAGCTAAATTTCATTGTAAACTTTACAGTTTGATATTGTGTCTCTAACCTACTGGTTCCCAACCTGGAGTGGTTTTGAATATTGAAGTTTGGGTGGGGTCACTGATTGAAGGAAGGGGGAAACCAGGAGAAAAGTCTGATTGAAGGTACAGAAGCATGAACAGCTATGAATGAATCAGGGAGTGTCCTCTGAGTGTTCTTCAGGTTTAGGGTGGTCTCACTCTACATGTAAATGGCTAAGAATTTAGTAATACTGTGAACAATCCAGTTCTTTTGCAACTCAGCCTCATTTTGATAACTGGAACCCTCGAGTGTTTTGTATTCCCTCCACTGACCCCTCTTAGCATGTAGAAGTTTATCTATTGGACAGGTAGTCTTTCTAGGTTGATCTGGGAATGGCAGGGAGAAAGGAAGTTTTGGATCACTGCTATGGTTGGAATGTCCTTGGCCAAACTCATTTTGAAATTTAATTGCCAATGTAATGGTATTGGGAGGTGGAATCTTTCAGAGGTGATTAGAACATAAGGGCTCTGCCTTCATGAGTGGATTAATGCTGTTATCACAAGTGGGTTAGTTACTGTGGGAGTGCACTCTTGATAAAAAGGATGAGTTTGGCCTGATTTCTTCTCTGTCTGCAGGCTCACTCACTATATGATGTTTGCCACTAGAAGATGATCCTAACCAGATGCCGGTGCCATGCTCTTGGACTTGCCAATCTTTAGAACTGTGAGAAATACATTTCTTTTATTCATACATTACCCGGTCTGTGGTATTTTGTGATAGCTGCAGAAAATGGACTAAGACAATGGTGGATGTCAGCAGTGTTCCTAGGATCAGGATGGGGATTCTGGTGGCATAAATTCTCCTTGTTCCTTT
Organism: Lepilemur ruficaudatus; assembly: GCA_963574885.1. Taxonomy (NCBI): domain Eukaryota; kingdom Metazoa; phylum Chordata; class Mammalia; order Primates; family Lepilemuridae; genus Lepilemur; species Lepilemur ruficaudatus. Next base: position 29,773 of record CAUYRT010098017.1, read on the forward strand.
CATTTTCATCCTACCTGTTACAGGACTCTTTGGCATCCGTACAAAACAAACCAGAGAAACTTAATCAGAACTGGTGCTGCTCATTGGGGGTGGTGGAAAGAGAATCATTTATGGCTAGTGTGATGACTGTTGCAATATATATCAGGTCCGGGGAAGAGTAAAAGGCTCCATTACACAACCATGCCAGAGCTCATTATTGTGCAAGGGGCAAGGTCAAAGTCACATAGACTGTAGGGACATTCTTTCTTCACATGAGATTACATTGTGATGTCCCTGAGGAAAATTAATGCTCGACTTGGCAAGGTGTTCTTTGCAATTACTAAAGAAACCAGTTGGGGTTAGCCAGTGTGCTCCTTGGTGAAAATGAAGAAATTAAACTGGAACTGGGTGACTGATTTTGTTCCCATTCATAGAACTGGAGCTCATCCCCCACCCTACTCATGCTCTGAACCTCCAATCAGACCAACTGAAGTCTGGGCATTTGCAAGAAGCAAGCAGGAATCCAAGAGGTAGAACTGCTCTTCTGGTTAGGAAGGGTAGAATTTGCAGAGGAAAGGAGTGGGTGCTCCATGTTGAAAAAGAGGACTGTAGGACAAAGAGGGGGAATTGAAGAGAGAGTGAGAAATATGAGAGAAAGAGTTTCTCAACTGGCCATTCTCCCAGCAGAGCTCAGCTCAGGAAGACTTCCTTCTCTTGTTAACAGGAAGGAATAATTAAGTTAGACAAAGTGACAATTTCAGTTCCTGCTCTGCTATACTGGTCTTTGCACATTGAACTCTTCCAGAAAATGTGATAAAAAGTAAGACACTATTCCAATAGTAACAAAGACAATATAATATTTAGGAATTGATTTAACCAAGATTACATCAACTCTGGAATAAAGGTTTAAGAAAGCCCTAAAACTCTTATAGGAGACATAGAAGATGATATCAATATATATCTTGTTCTTTAATAGTATAAAGATTGCAATCCTTCCCAAATTAATTTACAATCTCAATACACTGTCAATCAAAATTCTAGTTGGATTGTTTTTTCAGGAACTCCATAAAATTTTAGAAGACAAATGGCTAAGTCAATTTTAAAAAGAAAACAAACTGCTGAGTGTGGTGGTACATCAAAGTGCAATAAACATTAGCAAGAAAACATAAAAAAAGATGGATGTTAAGTACATTAGAAAAATTGCTTATGGGAGCAGTTAATGGGGGTAATAAATGGGGACAAAGGAGGTAGATAAAGTAAACACCGAGACAGACAGACAAGGGAAGGGCCCCCATATGGGCCAAAGATGACACTGTGCCCTGAGCTATATCAAGTATGATTATATCCACCAGGGCTCCATGTCTAAGGTTAAAGAAAGATGGATCTGACCTGCCGTTAAGGAATTCCCTAAACGTCCATGAGAGTTGGTGATGTAGACCATTGAGTCAGGAAATATCTGGGGACAGATGCTTACCACCCCAGGCATCTTTGGTGGCAAAGAGAGACAGGTCTGGGATGAGGAATGTGGTGGGGCCCCAGCCTCAAATGGATTAGTGGGTGGAGTCACTCTGAGTCTGGCAGTGGCGGAGGACAACTTGCTGCAAGCACAAAAGGCCGTCACAGTGAGTGCCTTTGGTGCCCTCCATGTTGGGCATCTCTTTGCAGCAGAAACAAGGGGCCTTGCCACTCTTGCATAATAAGGTTTTAAAAAGTTGCATAATAAGGTTAAAAAATCAGAATAGAGGGAGGAGGGCAGGAAGTATGAACCCACGGGGAGAGGGGTGTCTTGAGTGGAGACAGTGGGTAGAGGAAACTAGACAGCGGGGAGAAAGCATGGAGGGCACCGAGAGGTAGGTGTAGTGTGGAGACCACCATGGTGGGGACACAGACACAGGCAAGAGAAAAATGAGACTCCCAAGGGCCACTGGCTGGTGAGGGGCTGGCCAAGATGCAAGCACAGAGCAAGCAGGGTGCAGTCGTGCCCTTGGATTCTTTGCCCTCCTTTCTCCTTTCTCTCACACGGCACATCAGCAGTTCGTAGTAGGTCCAACCTACCTGGACATGCCTGGACACTCTTAAGGCCCATGTGGACAGCAGGACATTGCCTGTGGGGCCCTGTGTCCCAGGCATCCCGTCTGGACGAATGCAACAAATGCTCCCATGTGTGCGGGATGACACCTTCTCCCGCATACTCCCGAGGATGTTCTGGAAACTTCTGATGACGCCATCTAGTTAGGATTGTTTCTCATCTTCCTCCAGCCTCCCCAGAAATGCCCAGAAAGCCTGCTCCTTTCTTTCCTTAGAGGGCATCAGGGCTGGGCTACACCCACCCTCATTCCCTAGCACTTAACTCTTCTCCAGAATTCTCTTCTCTGAATTCCCCTTTCCCACCCACCCCCTTTTCCTTATACATTCCTGTTCTACTGCAGTGGGTGGAGAGATGACAACTAGCGGTTTAATCACAATAACATTCCTCATGATGCTTTTGACCTTGGGAAAACTTGGGAAACCGAGGCTTATCAGCCTGGTGTAGTTGACAGCTGAACTCCCCAGGTGGAGTGGAAATGGGGTGTATTTAGCGAAAAGTGGAGGTGTACATAATGCAGAAATTGCACCTCGATTTGGGCCCTGTCTTATTTGCCTAGCCAGCCCTCACACCACATGAACTCCAGCCCAGTATAACTGCATTGTCAAGTGCAGGAGTTTTGTGTGTCTGAGTGTACTGGGTTTTGTGTATTTTTTTGTATCTCTGTGTTTCAAAAACACTTCACTTCAATAAGGAAGAGGCTTGTTGTTGCTAGGAGGTTCCTAAAATATTAATATATCACTGACAGAGATGAGCTCGACTTATGCCTTCTTGCTTTCGCTGATGTGAGTCAGGGTGACCTTTCCGTCTGCTTCAGGAGGACGTTTCTAAGAACTAGACATGGCACAAGTTTTGGAGAGACCAAGCAGGGTTGGGAAGAGGTGGACAGAGCACCTCTCTCTGGAAGGATGCTGGTGAAAACCTACCTGGAGCTGTCATATTTCTTCTAGTTGGTCTTTGAAAGAAGGGGTATTCCCTGCCCAGCGTGCACACAAACACACACATACACACGTTTTGTTTCTGTATCTTCCCCCACCCCTACTTCTAGAAGTCAGAAGCTTAATCTGTAGAAGGAAGGAAGGGAAGAAGTGAAGATTGGTTGCGTCTGGCTAAGGCAGGATCACTTTTAGCAGCAGAAGGAAAGTGGCCTTGGGAACAAGCTTGCTCACTGTGCGGGGAGGGACAGAGTCAGATAGGGTGTGCCTTGTGTCTAAGTCAGCTCAGGCTGCCACAGCAAAATACCACAGATGGGGTGGTTCAAACAACAGAAATTTATTTCTCACAGTTCTGAAGGCTGGAAGGCTAAGAGCAAGATGCCAGCATGGTTGGGTTCTGGTGAGGGCTCTCTTTCTAGCTTGCAGATGGCCACCTTCTCCCTGTGTGCTCACACAGTCTTTCATTGGTGTGTGTGTCTGCAGAGAGGGACAGAGCTCTGCCTTCTTGTTACAAGGCCACTGCCTTAGTCCCTTCAGCTGCTATAACAAAATACCTTAGACTAGGTAATTTACAAACAGCAGAAATTTATTGTTCACAGCTCTAAAGTCTGGGAAGTCCAAACTCAAGGTGTCAACAGATTCAGTGTCTGGCGAGTGCTTCAAAGGTGGTAGCTTCTTGCTGCATCCCCACGTGGCAGAAGGGGGAAGTGGTCTCTCTACAGCCTGTTTTATAAAGCCACTAATCCTATTTGTGCGGGCTCCACCCCTCTAACTTCACCACCTTTCAGAGGTCCTCCCTCCTAATGTTCTTACCTTGAGAGTTAAGTTTCAACATATGAATTTTAGGGGGACACCAACATTCAGACCATAGCAGACACTAATCCTATCATAGGGTCCCACCCTGCCACCTCCAAGCACCATCACTCTGGAGCTTAGGGCTTCAACATATGAATTTTGATGGGACACAGACATTCCGCCCATAACACCCTGGTAGGCTGGGAAGGTCTCAGTGCACAGCCTGCCCTCAGCTGCTCCTGCCTGGTCAAGTCCAGCCTCATCACCCCACACTCCCACACTCCCTGCCTCATGAATCTCCCCTTCCTGGTTGGGGGTGGGGGGTGATAGTCCTGGGAACTGAATAGGGAGGGAGGCAGAAGTAAGTTCTAAGAAATCTAGCACAAGGACTTTACTGTTCTATGAAAATGCACTGACCTTTGGTTTTGAACCAGATAGCAGGTATTGGAGATTTCTCGTTGGCCAAAAACAACAACAACAACAACAAAAACAACCTCCCCCAAATCCCAGCAACCAAGACCCCTCAAATTGTACTTATACTTAAAAAATTTAATAAATCTTTTGTATTATATTAATTTAATAATTAGATGTTGCATCTAATTATGACATAACCCCATATGGATTGTTAACAAAATTTTTATATCACTTTTATTTTTAAAATTTGACCTTTTCATTTCATCAAGGTATTTTTCTTGATATCATCTGGAAACTTACCTATCCACTTAAGCAAATCCCTATTTCTCTTTTGTATCCATTTCTCCTTCTCCTTTTCCTGGAGGTAAAGGGCAGAGTATAGAATTAGTTGTTCTTTCATAAGGACCATTTTATTGTAGGTTATTTTCAATTTCTCTTTACCACTGTATTTGGAAATGAAATATTGGCCTGTGTTTGTAGGTGGTGCTTTCTGTGCCCTTGAGTTTTGCAGAAGAGGAGGACGAAGGGGGATCCCTGCTGCTGCGGATGCAGTCAGGGAGCCTGACGTGGTGGTTACAGAGGTGGTGTGGCTCGCAATCTGCGGCAGCCAGCACACCATGGCTTGATTACCTCTCCATTCAGGGAGCTCACTCCAGTGAAGACAGGAAGAAGGTGAGGAGGAGGGACAGTTTATTCTTTCAGCAGCTAAGTAAAAAGTCTCTTTGTTTTTTATTGTCTCCTCCCTTTTTCTCAGATTCATATAAACATTTTAGGTCTTGTGTGACTGAGTGTCCACTGACTCAACACTGTGTCCCAGTAGTTTGAACATGAAGAGCCAACCCTCACCATTGTAAGAGGCAAAGTGGCCCCGAGGAAGGCTGCTCTGTCTCCTCCCACTTAGGGACATTCTGTACGACAGGCGCAATGGTCTCTGCAGCATTAATGCCTCATTTGCTTCAAGCAAACACAGGGATTTGCAGTTTTTGAAAACAAATTCAATTAACACCCTTTTCTTTAGGGGGTGTCCTGTTGTGCCCTTCAAAACTCATTTACCTCCTATTTTTTCCCCCAAAATTCAACTTGACCCCCTTGTCTATTTATAGCAGACCCTCAGAGAGGCAGTTGGGGAGCGTTCCCTTCTCTGTGGTGAAAGAGGTCACGAAAGCAAGCCCTTCCCAGTCACGTATTCACGTTTGTAGGAAGAAAGCATCAAATTATTCTTCAGAATGTTGGAAGACATGAATCGTCGCCAAATTGTACGGTGAGAGGAAACAGATGGGGAAATAAAAGATGTCCTTTTTAAAAGAAACCCTTTCTTACAGCAAAACGCTTCTGCAAAGAACTGTCCCCTCATTCTGGAGACCGAGAGAGCCCAAGGAAGCCCCACCCGGTGCATCTGTCTGGCGTAGCAGCAGATACCCTGCTCAATCACCGCACTGCGATTGGTTTTGAAAACACGTTTGCAAAATTGCAGTGAGCCAGACACTCCTCTCCCTGCCCTGCCTTCCATTTCTGAGGGCTTAGTCCTTATTTAAAGTGTTATTTTCCTCTGTGTCCACCAAACTTTTTCTGAAAAGACAAAAAATATCTCCAGTCTTTAGGACTGGGTCCTGGCTACACTCAACCTACCCACGATGAGAAGAAAACGAGCTTATTTATTGCGGGATGGAATCGAACACCAATTTAGTTGTGCTGCCCAGAGTCGGCTCGAATATGAAGCAGATTGGAACGTCCTCAGACTTTCGGGGCTGTGGCGCTGGATTCAAAGTCCAATAAAAATAGAGAAAAATATCTTTTGAAGGCCTAGGAAGCATATGCGGGCACGGATGTGTGCATGTGTGTGTTATTTATGATTGTGTGGCAATGAGTGAAGCGGTGATTTTGGAGTTCTACGGCGACCCTGAAGTCTTTTTTTCCCTGAGCGTTTCCAATGCAGAAGCCAAGTTTCACGTCTCCTGTCCACATGACAAGGGGGAATCCAGGCGGGAGTGAGGCTTGCTTTCTGTCTTGGCAGCTGAGACCTCTGCGCTGAGGTCTTCATTGAGTGACCACATGACTTCACTGTTGCGATGGACAGGAGAGTCACACTGTGGTGGTGTAGTGTGTGTGTGTAGATAGAAAGGGGAAGGTGACAGAATTCAGACTCTCCAGGGTAGAAGTTTGCCTTTGTTTTAGCTTTTGTGTTATGAAGGATTGCACATGGCTATAAATATGAATGTAATTGGCAAAATCTGCAGATTAAGTAAAACCTGTGAAGGGTATAGAAGCCTTTATACACATCACACATCGGCAGCGTCTATTCATAGGATGCACATTCTAGAATTTGCTCTTTCTTTTCTTTAAAGCTTACTCATTCTAGAGTTATGTGTACTTTTCTCCTCCTCTCCCCGCTTTTGGAAATCTTATTTTGAGTAGCCTAACTGGAGACGTGTAAGCAGGGATCTCAAGCTCACATCTGTTTGGATCAAAGGGCAGAGCTATTCGCTGGTGTTGGCAAAGGGATTATGTAACAAGAAATCTGCGTCAGTGTCAATGTGACACACGGGATGGTGTGACACTTGGGAAAACAAGGACATAAGTCAATAGTCCCGCACCAGCTTCGATGTCCGAAATGCTTTTACGTAGGGCGCTTTGCATTCCTTGTCTGTTACTCCCTCGTTGTAACTGACACCTGAAAATTTTTCTCCCGCTAATTTTTTTATTGTGACTTTGCCACTAGGCTGCTCGTTAGAAAACCTCGGCTGCAAGGTTGGCTTTTGGAAGCAGCAGGACTATCCCCGTCTCCCTGCTCCACGCCATCTCAGTCCCCTTCCCAGCGAGGCCTGGAGCAACATTTAATTCGGCTCAGGGTTGGACAAATTCAAAATATTTCACTCTTTCCTGCGGTGTATACTCTTCTGATTCAGGAGTAGCTAGAAATACCGGAAATCTACATCCCTTCAGATTTTGCAGAACCCAACCTGCTGTAAGGATTCTTGTGCATTTGTCACGCATGACACCTGCCTGAAGAGGAGAGACTGAACCACAACTGCTGTGCAACGAACTATTTGAAACAGATCTGTCTCTTCCAGAGGCATGTCCCAGGATGGATCTCAGTGTTTGAAAGACTGTGTACATCTTAGTATTTAACATCTCCCACCTGTCTTCCTCCTGGGGCCTGGAAGCAAGTTTGCAACTGAAGGAGGCACATGCGTGAGGAACCATTTCTAATGTTCTCCGCTTCTTTGCTTCTCAGACTTTAATGCACAGATGAGTCACCTGGGTCTCTTGTTAAAATGCACGTTCTGATCCCTCAGGCTTGGGGCGGGGCCCAAGGTTCTATATCTTTAACAGTGCCAGGCGGTGCGTGTGAGCCGCACTGGGAGGCCTACGCGGTCAGGCCTCACGTCCTCGCTGGCGGTTGGGGCAGTGGGCGTGGGGTGGGCGTAGTGCGAAGTACTGGAAAGTTGTCCTGGCTGTCCTCAGCCCCACCAATGTTCTGCTCACTGTGGGACCTCTTCCAAAATACAGTTGATCCTTGAACAACGTGGGGGTAAGGGGTGCTGACTCCCCACCACCGTGCAGTGGAAAATCCATGTATAACTTTTTTTTTTTTTTTTTGAGACAGAGTCTCACTCTGTTGCCTGGGCTACAGTGCCATGGCGTCAGCCTAGCTTATAGCAACCTCAAACTCCTGGGCTCAAAGTGATCCTCCTGCCTCAGCCTCCCGAGTAGCTGGGACTGCAGGCATGTGCCACCATGCCCAGCTAATTTTTTCTATATATTTTTAGTTGGCCAATTAATTTCTTTCTATTTTTAGTAGAGACAGGGTCTCGCTCTTGCTCAGGCTGGTTTCGAACTCCTGACATTGAGCCATTTGCCCGCCTCGGCCTCCCAGAGTGCTAGGATTACAGGCGTGAGCCACCGCACCCGGCAGGTACAGATCTTATACACAAAAATCTAATCAAAGTTCTCCTGCTTTTTCCCGTATTTTAGGATTCTTCAAATCTGTGCTACCAGCACAGATCGATTTAGCCCTGGAGACCCATGAATTTGTAAAACACATGCCTCTACTTCCAAGTACTCCCAGAATTTCTCACTTGATGGAATCTCTTATTCCTTAAAGGAGTTGTAAAATGTTATCGAATGTTTCTTTCTCTCCTCTGATTCAAGCAGGGAAAGACATTGATCACCTTAAAACTGGCCTGAGAAACATCTAGCAAAAATTTTAACTTTTGTGAAGGCACTTTTATGTTTAAACCCTTTATTGAGAAAAGATGATGAAGTAGGAGTTTAATATTACTCCTGTCATCTGTGACGAAGATGAGATTTTGAAACTAGTCTCATACAGAGTCATTGTGCCTGTTAAATCTTACTTGGTGTTAAAATAACATAGATACACATGTACACCTACTTTCAACTCTGTTAGGAACAGGGATAGGAGTCAAACATATGGAAATCAAAATAGCAGCTTTATTATTTATAAAGCTGATTATGGGAATACTATTTGTAATGGTGCTCCCAAACAGACTACTAATAGGCTGTCTATAAATCTAGACCTTAGGACACCATATCCAAGAGAGTTCAAAAGACAGACACATCAGACATGTTTGCAAAATTATTCACTGCTTCAAGCACATTAGCCATGGTGTTCTAACCATGCTACTAAGGTTGGTTGCCTGTCATCTAGCAGCATGAACATCAATTGGGAGCTTTCTAGAAATGTAGAACGTCAGTCTCCAACCAAGACCTACTGAATCAGAGTCTGCATGAAAGCAAGGTCCCCAGGGGATATGAATACACATTAAAGATTGAGAAGTGCTATTCCAGGCTGTGAGAGATGGGCCTCCAGTATTTCTCAAATTTCCCTAGGACTGTTTCTTAGAGATTCTGAAACAGAAAGATGGGTTTTGAAAAATCACCCCAGAAAATTTGTATTATCTTGGGAGTTCGGGAATAATAAATCAGTGCTTCTGTAAAGGTTAATGGAATGTGAGCCACTTAAGGGTTTTGTTAAAAAGTAAGGTTTGATTCAATTGGTGAAGCCTGAGATTATGATTTCTAAGATCCAGGTGGTGATGATGCTGCTAGTCCACAAACCTCATATTGTATGAAGTTGTGCTTTCTTCCTAGCAGCAGGAGCCCAGCAAACTTTCTATAGATTGTGGACAGGCAGAGCCCAAGAGAGCTAGGGCCAAGACGGAGCCACACATGCTCAACAAAATATCATCTATTGAATAAGTGCTTTGCTCTCCTTTGCAGATGAGTGGGTCTAAAGAGCTTGGAAGAGGGGCAAAAGTTACCCTCCCATTACTGTTACCACTTGGGGAATAGAATAGCCACATTTTAGAAATATGAGGGGTTTAGGAAAATAGAATTTTCTCAACCCATGGGCCCAATAATTCATCCCTGTTACTTGTCTCTTGGGGATGATGAGGCAGAGCAGTCCTGCTGCCACCCTAAGGCTGCTGTTCCAGCACCAACCACTGCTCTTTCATGTATTCTGGGACTACTGATGAGCACTAGCCTTTGCCTAAACAGGTTCTAGAAAGGACCAGAGACATATGTGAATTTAATCAACCCAACTGAGGCTGAGCCTACTCCCCAACCTGTTCCCACTTTAAATTATACCCAGCGACTTTTAAAACACAGCTCACCTAAGATAATGTATTGAGCCCATATATTTTCATAAAAATAATAATAATCTTCAAAAATATAGTAACAGTAATAGCAATATGTCCCAAATTTCAATAATATTAATCCCTGCATACTTTAATTTTCAGGGAAAAATTGAAATCCAAAGATTAACTCGCCTTTCATAACTTAAAGACCAAAGTAAATTCAGAATTATAAACTTCTGTTACAAATGAAATCCTTTCCCCTAAATTCTTAAGCCCTTAGACTCACTGAATCAGAACCTCTGGAGACTAGGCAAAAATGATTTATCTAACAAAACTTGAGAGCTGTTTTGTAAAAAAATACAAAAATAAACCCAGAAGCTGTGGTGAACCTTTACTGGAACTAAAAGCCTTTCCTTTCTTGATAATCTGATTTCATCCTCAATGGTACTGTTTCAGTCAAAGTCAGCAACAAAGTCTCAATCCTGGCACTCAAACTTGTGCCAGATGAAAAATAAATCCATCACCAGTGAACAAAGGCTTTCACTTGTGTAAATGGAAAAAGTGACCTAAATATAATACATTAAACTTGTTAGTTTATTTCCTAAATGAATGTTTGGATCCCTTTGAAAAGGTTATCTAGCTGAAGTACCTTGTTTTGGGTTTTATGGACGCTAATAAATCAGACCTCTATTCATATAGAATTTAAGATCAAATGGGGAAAAGTAGTTTTAATACTGATATGACAAAGCTGGAATAGAAAATGCAACCTGAACTTATAGGGAAAATATGATTTCTAACACACATACATCTCTTTCCAAACCTACTGGAGGGAGAATCTTCCTCATATCTGTTGAGCATGAAGAGCAGGAACAAAGGAAATCACACTTCTCCCCCATCTCTATATGCCCCTGGACCATTCCCCTAGGCTCATTGATTGGAGCCTAACAGGACAGGAGCAATAGGAGATGGTCATTGTCTCATTCAGATGTAGATAAATGGGACAGCAATACCTTCCCCCTAATATCAATCAAATAAGCAAGTTACCCCTTTGCCTAAGAGAAGTGTGAGAGGGAAGAGTGAGTGAAGAGGTCAGATTACCTTCCCAATATCTCCTCCTCTCCTAGAAAGGGTAGTGAAGATTCCTTCATGAAAATGGGAGGAAAGAACAGAAGACTCCTAATACTTCTTAAGGGCCAAGAGATGGTTGGAGGACTGTATACATTTTTAGATCTGAGCAGCAGTTACTCCGATTTGTTTGATTACATTTTAGTGACTCTGTCAAATGCTTTTTCTGCATCTATTGAGAGAATCATATGGTTGTTTTCATTTCTGTTCATATGGTGAATTACATTTATAGATGTGCATAGGTTGAACCATCCCTACATCTTTGGGATGAAGCCCACTTGGTTGTGATGGTTAATTTTTTTTTGATGAGCAGCTGAATTTGATTTGCTAGGATTTTATTGAGAATTTTGTATCCATATTCATAAGGGATATTGGCCTGTAGTTTTCTCTTTTTTGTTGTTGAGACCTTTCCTGGTTTTGATATTAGGGTGATGTTGTCTTTGTAGAATGTATTGGGAGGATTCCTTCCTTCTTGATATTGTGGAATAATTTCTGCAGGATAGGCACCAACAAAATTCAGCACCCTTTTATAATAACAACACTTAACAAAATAAGCCTAGATGAGACTTACCACAAAATGATAAAAGCCATCTATGACAAACCCACAGCCAACATCATACTGAATGGGGAAAAATTGAAAGCATTCCAGCTTAGAATCGGAACCAGACAAAGTTGCTCTCTATCACCACTTCTATTCAACATAGTGCTGGAAGTCCTAGCCAGAGCAATCAGACATAAGAAAAAAATCAAGGGCATCCAAATGGTGCTAGAAGAGGCCAAACTATCATTCTTTCCTGACAATATCTTATATCCAGAAAACCCCAAGGATTTTGTCAAGAGACTACTAGAATTGATAAATAAGTTCAGCAAAGTCTCAGGTTATAAAATCAATGGACACAAATGAGTAGCACTCCTATACACCAACAACAGTCGAACTGAGAACCAAATCAAAGACTCAATACCCTACACAATAGCAACAAAGAAAATAAAATACCTATGAATATATTTAACTAAGAAAGTAGAGACCTCTACTGAGAGAACTATGAAACACTGAGGAAGGAAATAGCAGAGGACCTAACATATGGGAAACCATGCATGCTCCGGGATTGGCAGAATCAATATTGTTAAAATGTCCGTACTACCCAAAGTGATTTATAGATTCAATGCCATCCCTATTAAAATACCACCATCATTTTTAACAGGTCTAGAAAACATAATTCTATGCTTCTTATGGAACAGAGAAGATTCCATATAGCAAAAGCAATCCTAAGTAAAAAGAACATATTGGGAAACATCAATTTACCAGACTTCAAGCTATAATACAAGGCTATAGTAACCAAAACAACATGGTATTGACACAAGAACAGAGACATAGGCCAATGGAACAGGACTGAGAACCCAGACATAAAACCATATTCATATAGCCATCTGATCTTTGACAAAGCAGACAAAAACATGCACTGGGGAAAAGAATTTCTATTCAATAAATGGTGCTGGGAAAATTAGATAGCCACATGTAGAAGACTGAAACAGGATCTGCAGCTCTTACCTCTCACAAAAATCAACTCATGATGAATAATGGACTTAAACCTATGGCATGAAACCATAATAATTCTAGAAGAAAATGTTGGAGAAATTCTTATAACTATCAGCCTAGGCAAACAATTTATGAAGACTGCAAAAGCAATCACAGCATCAACAAAAAAAAAATGGGGCCTGATCAAATTAAAAAGCTTCTACACAGCCAAAGAAACTATCACTAGAAAAATTAGACAACCTACAGAATGGGAGAAAATATTTGCATGCTATACATCCAATATAGGGCTGACACTGGAATCTATATAGAACACAGGAAAATCAGCAAGAAAAAATTGAACAACCCAATTAAAAAGTGGGCAAGGGCCATGAAGAGAAAAAGAAGATAGATTAATGTCCAAAAAACTTATGAAAAAAATGCTCAACATCTCTAATCATCAGGGAAATGCAAATCAAATCCACAATGAGATATCACTTAACTCCAGTGAGACGGCCTTTATCAAAAATTCCCCAAACAAATGTTGGTGTAGTTGGGGAGAGACAGGAACACCCATACACTGCTGGCGGGACTGAAAACTAGTACAACCTCAATGGAAAGTAGCATGAAGATATTTAAAAAACTAAATTACCATTTGATCCAGCAATCCTACTACTGGATGTCTACCCAAAGGAAAAAAAAGGCATTCTGTAAAACAGACATCTTCACTCTAATGTTTATAGCAGCACAATTCACAATTCCAAAAATGTGGAAACAACCCAAGTTCCCATCAATACATGAGTGGATTAACAAAATGTGGTATATATATACGATGCAGTAGTACTCAGACATAAAAAAAAATGATGAACTACCTGTTGTATTATCCTGGATGGAGCTGGAGCCCATTCTACTAAGTGAATATCGTAAGAATGGAAAAACAAACACCACATGTACTCACATTAATTTGGACTAATTTATCAACACTAATGAGCATATATGGGAAGTAATATTCATAGGCTGTCAGGCAGGTGGAATGGGGGAGGGAGGATGGGTAAGTCCACACCTAACGGATGAGGTATGTGCTGCCTGGGGTATGGACATGCTTGTAGCGCAGTGCAAAGGCAATTTACCAAAGCATTTGTATGCCCATAATATCCTGAAATAAAAAATTTTCTAAAAAAGTAAATAAATATATTTTAATGACCCATATTTTGTTTATTGCTTTACCACCAAAAAAAAAAAGATATGAGATTTATTTTATCTGTGTTCAAAACATAAAGCTTTGTCCTAATCTTAATGAAACAGTCTTTTGTCCTTATCCCTCTCCAAAGCTCAGTTTGTAGCCACCCAACAATTCCACGTGTTAGAGTGGGAGCAAGCCATCACTAAACCGCATGTCACCTATTCTTCACTGGTGGACGTAATCTGCTCAGAGGTTGGCATCTTGTTCAAGCTGGGCCAAGTTTGCTCCCCATAAAAAAATCTGAAATTAAAGTTTGATGCCAGCCTTAATCTGTTCTAAGTGTGAATGGGAGGTGTTAGTGATCATATTACAACAGAAAAATATGATCTGAAAGAAAGAATAAAGTAAACACACAAAAATGAGTAGAAGGTGTTAGATAGACAAGGCATTTCAGACCCTTTTGTAATTTTTTCCTGAGATTTGTGTGCATCTTGCTCTTGGCTTCCGTGAAACACCACTAAGGTTTATCTTAGATAAATATGTTACTCTTACTTAAAATAATAAGAACCCCAACTAAAGCACCTATTTCCAAATGTTTTCTCCTTTTGCATCCTCCTGTTTCTCAATGTTCCCCAGGCACATGAGCATATGCCACTTGATATTATTATGTGATTATGTCACTTGATTGTTTCTGGTTCCTGGTTTCTTTCTTTTTAAAATGAAGCAAGGCTATAATGATATTTTTATTTAAGGATTAATTTTTCCCATTATAATCCTTTTCAAGTTAATAAATAACACTGAAAAAATGTTAGACAAAAGTGTACAATGTTTTATTCTGTTCAGTTCAGCTAGCCCTTAATGATCACATAGTATACGAAAAGTACGTTCTGTGTTAGAAAATGGGAAAACAAAAAGGAACTTCATAAAATCCATGTTCTCAAGGAAATTGCACTTTGGTTGTGAGGACAAGTGGATACAAGAAGGCAAACTAACAAGCATATTACAATAAAGTGGATATTATAAATAAACTTGGAATAAGGTGCTATCACCATGCAGAAGAGGGAATGCTAAATTCTACTTTGGGGGACTAAGGAAGACAACATCGATGAGATTAAATTTATGCTGTGGCTTAAAGTAGTGGTAATTGTATAAATATAGTTACAAATCATGTAAAGTGCATACTCATTAAAGAAATGCTGGCTGCACTGAAGGCTAAATAGCTGGACAGAGGCCAACTTGTTAAGATTCCTGGTAAGGTGATGATGCCACATCCTTGAGGCAAGGGGAAGATTTTAAAGGTTTTAAAAGACAGGAGTAATATTATCATACCTGTGTTTTAGAAAAACAAATCCCAGAGGAATGTGAAATGTATTATGTAGGTATGCTACCCAGAGCAGAGAATTTACTTAAAAGGCTATTGCAATAATCCCAGTGAGATCTAGTAAGTCATACCTAAGTTTAGAGGGAAAAAGGGAGAAGATGGAATCAAGAAATATTTCAGAGGTTGAGTTAGAGATTTAATTATAAAACTCACTGACCATAAAGACGTTGTCTACAGAAAGGAAGGGATCAAATACTATATCAGAATAAAAAGGTCACATTCTTCCTTATGAAAGCATGCTATTAGCACATCTGCCATTCTTAGCAGGATGGATAAAGAAGTAGATAGAAACAGAGATAGAGATAGAGAGATAGATGGTATACAGACAGATACAGACATAGATATAGATATAAAGTAAGATAAAGATATGGTTGCTATTGCATAACCTGTTGGTGAAGCACTAAAACTTTCTGAAAATGGCTTAGGCACCAAAATTTTTCATCACCTGCAGAAACCTCTGTCTAAACCTAAGCAATTTACTCCTACAACTAGACTTACATGTATCTGCTTGAAAGCATAGCTATAATGTAAGACAGTAAGTAAAATAAAAATATATATACATAAAAATATATATGGCAAATATCTTGTCATTAATCTAATTAAAGTGCAAATTCTACCAGCTGAATTTATTTTACCTGAAACATTTGGATCTCAAAAACATTTGGATCTACAAAAATAAGAGGAAAGAAGAACTGACTTTCTTAGGAAGTGTTTAACAGGTACGCATTGGTTCTATTCACCTGTGATTACTGAAATGTTACTTCTGCCATTTCAATGGGGAAAAAAAAACAGTCTTATTTCTTCCACATATTTAAGGTAAGTAGAAAAACAAAGAAAAATATATGGAAAATATGTTGTATAATAAATACACTATTCATCAGAGCAAATTTACAGACTATTGTTAATCGGTGGAATTTATGCTGATTTCCTCTGCATTAAAATTAATGAAGCAAACTGTTTCTTCCATGTAGGAAACAAACACAGAATAAAAGTCATATTTCTGACCTTGAAAGTACCACCTAAGTTTTTTTAAGTCTCTTAGGAATATAAGTAAAGACCTCACGCTCTTACGGCATTTAGGATTAATTATGTCATGTGATTACCTCAAAGTAGCATTATAAAAAGGAAACTGAAGTTTCACCTTTCTGTCTCATACATTAGATATCCCCATGAATAAATACTATACCTTCTTCTTGGGGTATTTTCTTTAACTGATGTAGAAATCTAATTTTTAGCTAATACAATTAATATAAGTGTTATGAAACCTAACCTTTCGTATTCAAAAGAACTGATGATACAATGCTGTGTAGTCTAGTTGGTTTTTGAAAATGTCTGTGGGCATCAGCTATAATCCAGGAATAATAGGGTTGTTTTGAGGATGAAATTTTAGAAGTGTATAAAAGTCTATTACAGATGTATGATGTTGGGCCAATTACATAACCTTTTGGGACCTCAAATTTATTAATATATTCAACTATTTGTATTGAGTATCTGCTACGTGCAGGCCATTGTGCTAGGCTCAGAGAACATAGTGGCGTATCACAGGGCTTATTGTTATTGAGGAAAAGGCAGTTACAATGAAGCTTACTAAATATCAGTGTAAGACAAATAGTGGGTGCTATAGGAGAGCACCTATCCTGTATTGGAGAGGTAGAAGTTAGGGAATGTTTCCTAGAGCTGAACATGTAGCACGTATTAATAGACATTAACTGCATAAAGAAGGAACAGAAGGAAAGAATGATATTGGCAGAGAAAGAGCTTTCATAAGCTAAGAGGTAAGAGAGGGCAGGACATGATGGAGGAACTGGAAGGCTGGAGGGGGTTTGTGTGACAGGGAAGTAATGAGAGAAGAGGAGAGAGGTAGAAAGTTTCAGATCAGAAGGGTCTTTGGAAACTTGCATATGTGTTGGAACCTCATCCTATGGCAAGAGGAGTCATAAATAAGAAAATCACATCATCAGATTTGAGAAAGTTTGAGGAAGTTCAAGATGATTACCAAAGTTCTCTAAAATGATCGACAGTGGTATTAGATCTGAATGAAGATAGATGACTGCTAATGTTGAGAGAAATTGGAAGATTTAAGGGCTGGAAGATTTGACTGGAGTGAAATCCAAGTGTACAGAGTGAAACAGAGAAACAATGGAAATTAGAGGAGGTTCTCTTCAGAGAGCACTATTTTAGTGGAGAAGTCATTTTAATGCATCAGAGGAAAAGGAGTATGGCCCATGAGAACAGGAAGTTGAAGAGCTGAGTAGTCACACAAGGGCTGGAAGCAAGATGAAGGACAGCAAAGGCAATAGCATTGCCTGGAGGTGCTGGGGCATCTTGTTATATCATTTCTCTTGCACAAGTTTCCCCATTCAGTTGTTTTGTTTTGCTTTTTACCCTCAGCCTCTATGTGATGGTAAGGTGTTTTGTTTCTGTTGGTTGGTTTTTAGTTCTTTGTCATGGAAACTTCTAAAATTCAAATCAGGTATGAAGGGGAGAAATTACTTAGCCACTTAGCCTAATCAAAATAAGCTTGTTTTATGGTCTATCCCACTTTTCAGACCCCTACATGGTAATTTGGGGTCACAACCCCGGCTAACAATAAATTGCTGCTGCTGCTCCCAGTTTATGTTTTTCCCTGAAGAATTGTGGGACGAAAAGATGTTCCTGCAGGAAGCACAATCAAGGTATTTCAGAATCCCCTGTCTTCATGCCATCTTTGTTATTTTAAAAGCTTCTCATTCTGCAACACTAAATGAGGGACAAAAATAAACACTTGTTAATCAAGTGTTTTTAAGATAAAGCAAATCAAAGCAGCAGTAGACCTAGGGAGTAAAGGCATTAGGAACAGGAAAAGATGGTCTTGAATAAGAATTTGAGATCATCTAGCACCTCAGTGCTTTATTCTGTGTGTGACACAGGTAGCAAAATATTGCTAATAGAAAAATTTCTCATTGGCTCAACCCAAGTATATCTTAGATGGTTATATTAATATAAAAAGGTGATATTTAAAATTCAAAGCAAGCTAATTTATTTCCTTTTCAAAAGAAAAAAATCTAAATGGTAAATACAAATGACTAGATTGAATAAAATGGTATAAAGACCATAAAAGTCAACATTGTCCCCATTTGTAACAGATGAAATATAATAATATAACTAGAATAAACCCTAAATAGGGAATGCTGCAAATGGAAAAAAAAAAGTGAGAACTTTTCCTAGAAAAGGGCAAAGAGAAAAAGCATTCCAGTCAAAGTGGCTTTATCCTCTAGCATTGTTTTTTGAAATGTAACTGAATTTTGATATGGACTATCTCAAAAATTACTCATATACTGGTCAGGATATCACTTTATTTCTTCAGGGGAGCAAATGACCTATGTCATGTGTTGGGGTTAAATGGTCATAAAATTTTGTTACATAGTGTGTATCATGTAATAAAATATTTTTCCTTTATAAGGAAATTTTCATCTAACCAATGCAATATTTTGGGTTTTTTTTATTAATAATAAACTTATTTATTTTTTATTTTTTTGTTTTTATTTCAGGATATTGTGAGAGTACAAACATTTTGGTTACATTTTATATCATTGCCTCTCCCTAGCGGGGGTTAGAGGCCTGCCCATCTCCCCAACAATGCACACCATGTCCTATGGTTGTGAGTTTACCCCGCCAACCCTCCATCCCTGGAGAATATAACTAACATGTGAGCACCACTGTATTAATCAGTCAGTACCAATTTGATGGCAAGTATAAGTGGAGCTATTCTTCCAATCTTGTGTTACCTCACTTTGGATAATGGGCTCAAGCTCAACCCAGGAAAATATAAGAGGTGCTAGATCACTGTCGTTTCTTATAATTGAGTAATATTCCATTGTATACATATACCAAATTTTAATAATCCACTCATGAATTGATGGGCACTTAGGTTGTTTCCACATCCTTACAATAGTGAATTGTGCTGTCATAAACATTCGGGTGCAGATGTCTTTATTATAGAATGACTTTTGCTCTTTTGGGTAGATGCCTAATAGTGCTATTGCTGGATTGAATCTATTTTTAGCTCTTTGAGGTATCTCCAAATTCTTTTCCACAGAGATTGCACTAATTTGCAGTCCCACCAACAGTGTAAGAGTGTTCCTGTCTCTCCGCATCCTCGCCAGCATTTGTTGTTTTGGGATTTTTTGTATAGCCAAAGCAATCTTAAGTAAAAGGAACAAACTGGGAGGTATCAGTCTACCAGAGTTCAAGCTGTACTACAAAGCAATAATAATTAAAACAGCTTCGACTGGCACAAGAACAGAGACACAGATCTTTGGAACAGGACTGAAAATCCAGAGATGAAACCATTCACATATGGTAATCTAATCTTTGACAAAGCAGACAAAAATATACATTGGGGAAAAGAATCTCTTTTCAATAAATGGTGCTGGGAAAACTGGATAGCTACATGCAGAAGAATGAAACTAGATCCCTACCTCTCACCTCTCACAAAAATCCATTCAAAATGGATAACAGAATTAAATGTAAGGCATGAAACCTTAAGAATTCTAGAAGAATATGTTGGGAAGACCCTTTCAGACATCGGCCTAGGCAAAGAATTTTTGAATAAGACCCCCAAAGCAATCACTGCAGCAACAAAAATAAACAAATGGGATCTGATCAAATTAAAAAGCTTCTGCACAGCTAAAGAAACTATCATTAGAGCAAACAGTCAACTGATGAATAGATAAATAAAATGTGGTACATCCATATAATAAAATATTACTCAGCCTTAAAAAGAAATAAATTACCAACATATATTAATAGTACATGTTGAACCTTTAATATGTTACATTAATATAAGAATCAATTGTAAAGAATTAAAAGAAGCCAAAACAAGAGGTCACACATTGCATGCTTTATTTATGTAAAACATCCAGAAAAGAAAATCCATAAAGACAGAAAACAGATCAGTGGTTGTTGCTAAGACTGGAGGTGGGAAGGGGAGCAAAGGAAATGGGGAGTAACTAATAACATGTACAGGTTTCTTTTTAGGATGATAAAAATATTCTGGAACTAGATAATGAAGAAGGTTGCACAGCCATTGTAATACACTAAAAATCACAGAATTGTACACTTTAAAATGACAGATTTTATGGTATGTGGATTCTGTCTCAATAAAAAACAAATCAAAGATTAAAGGCCACAGAAGTATTCTGTTATTTCACTTAGTAAGTATGCTTCCCAACACACAGCTCTGCCCAAAGACATTGAGCTAGTTCCAGCTAGAGGATCACCAGCTGCACGGCTATCTTGGCCCTTTGATTCTTTTTTTTTTTTTTGCCTCTCTGAACTTGATCCTGTAATCATTTTTTTCTGGTCCTGACATCTTGCAGTATGTAGACTTGAACAAGCACGCATAAGGTATGCTTTGGGCCGGATCTATGCTATGTGCTTGGTGAGCATTTTCTCTTATGCCTTACAAGTCTCTGTCTGAATCTGATACTGTGAGTCTCATTTTACAAAAAAACGAAATATGTCCAGGGTTATGCAGGATGTTGAAGGCAGGGCATTGGAGAAACTCAGGTATTTTTTATTCCTGGGGCTATTACATCTATTTGTCCAACTTTTACTTAAGGCAATCCCTTTAAGCTCCCATATGAAGCCTCTTGGAAAAAGTCTCTCATTTAAAAATATTCACTGCATCATAGACAGGGCATGTCAGTCTGACATATATCTCAACCCTCTAGCTGCTATAAGTGTCTGTCCATTGCCCTGGACTCTGCATCCAATTAGCCAGAGCCCTCAGTTGAAGGGAAGTGGAGAAGACTCTCAGTGACTGTGTACATAACATCACTTTTAGGCCAGAACTTCTTTACACCTTAAAAAGGTAATGTGTATCCATATCTTCAGCATAGAACAAAATTGACCTGGGACTTTCCTGAAATCAACTGGATCGGGTGCTTACGTGCCATATAAAGGTTCTTTGAGCAGACTGGCTGGGATTTGTTCAGCAGAGAACACCGGGCAGGGATGCCATTAGACTGTGAAAAAACATCTTTGGGGATAGTGGTAGTAGATTTAGATATAACTAAGAACATGAGACTCTCAAGTCCTAAGAGGATCAAATAAATACCAATAGTTAGTTGGTCCTCCCTGGAGTCTGAATCATGTGTGGTTGATGCAGACATTCCACTGGCATCATGAGAGAAAACAAAGGCCACAGGTGAAAACAAACAAACAAACAAAATATGTTACTTGATGAACCCTGGCTAGACTCTTAAGAAATAACCTCTGAAGCTATCTCAGCTTAATTATTAAGGAAACTATGTCATCTAAGAAAAACAACCCCTATTAGTAATCCAGTACATTTACCTCTAATAAATAAAAATACTTGAAACAGTCTCAAAGATTGTCTAAAATTATATCTACAATATAATCATTCTCAACAGCCATAGATATCTGATAAGACCTAGTCACCAAAACC
>CAUYRT010098021.1:0-37147 GCA_963574885.1 Lepilemur ruficaudatus
TCATATTACTGAATACGGGGTGTTACCCCTTGCTTTGAACTATATCTAAACTAGCCGCAATGACAGATACTAGACCTAGAAGGTCATGCCATTGTTCTAAAATCCTCACCAATGATGCCACTATATTGCATGACTCTTGTCTGTAACACCTCCCATCCAAATTCCCTTCCATTCCCAGTCAAGTAGCTAAAACACCCATATTAAAAATAAGCCAAAGTTATTTGTGATAGACATCCTAACCTTCGCATGGTCTGAAACCCCACTGAAACCCCCGAGCGGCTGGGAGGACTGCCCGCGGAAGGCTCATGTCTTGGTCCCGTCCCAGGAATTGTACACAGCTGGAGGGGCTTTCTTGCTCCTAGACATAATCCCTCTCCAAACAGCCCAGATTCATGACTGGCCAATCCAAGAGTGTAAATAAGTACCTAGCTTCCCCCACAACCCCTTTATTTCCACTCCCCACGCCTCACTTTAGAACATTCTAGAAGGGCCATCCCAATCTCAAAGCTCCATGTAGGTTTAACTGAGATCTCTGTTGCAGCTGCACCAAAGTTCAGCTTCTCCCTCAGCCCAATCCTACGTCCCGCACCCCCTTATAAATGCCGTGCATTGAGTGCATTTTCTAGCAAATTCCTGCATGCAAATCTCCACCTCTTTCTTGGGGAGCCTGACCGACGGCAACCTGTGACTTCTGAATCACTACAGGGTATGAAGAGCAAAGCACAGTCCCTATAACTAAAGCAAAATAAAATAATCAAACGACAAATTATTTTAAGAGCATGAAGAGTAATTTTTTTTAACTGAAAGCATAAAAAGAGATGACATGTATGTTTGTGTTAAAATCTCCTCTACTAGAAGACAAAGAGTCTCCAATGGATCAAAAAACAAAATCCAACTTTGTGCTATTTTGTCAGTGTTATTTATTTCATAGATGTCAGCTGAGGTCATCTTGACCTTTCAAAATCAAAACGAAATTGGCCCAGGCCTTTAGTTCTATTTCCTTAGGGAAGCCCAGTGCCCTTCTCTGGTATTTCTGCAAATTCCTGGTCACTTACATTTCGCTGTCACTTCTGGCCACCCCTGGATACTTGATCTCACTCCTGACTCCTCCCTGACTCAAGCTCTTTCCTTGATTCTCCCCCAAACTCCCCACGCAAAGCACAGGAGTACAGTTCGCTATGCGGCGTTGAGGTGGAGGAGATTGTTTTAAATTGTAGCAATTCAAACACCTTAAAAGTGGATTTGACGTTCATTTTCTCGAAATTCTTTGACCACTAAAATCAGCTCATCATGGTTGTTTCCTGAATAAAGACAATTTCCTCTCCAAACAGAACTCTGAGACCAACTAATAAAATATGTTTCATCCTATTTTTTATTAGAAAAAATCTGGAAGCTACTGAAGAGTCCAAGTATAGGGGGAGAGTTACTTAAATTATGGTAGCTCCATAGGGTGGGAAAATAGAGACCCAATTTAAAATTTCATGTTCAAAGAATATTTCATGGCTTAGTAAAATGGTCTTGATATTATTATACATGAAAATAGTAATTGTATATACATAATTGTGTATATTTTGTGATCCAAAATATATGTAATTTCGTGTATATTAATTTAAAATTTGAAAGGAAATGCACTAAATTATTATCTGTGGTTTCTAGGTAAGATTAATGATGACATCGTTTTTATACTTTTCTGAGTTTTTTAATTAAAAAATGAGCACATACTTCTTTTATAATCAGGACAAATAAGCAATGCTATTTTGAAATATTGGGAGTTTACTGTGGAGGTTAGAAATACCTCATTATTTTTGCAGGGGGAGGAAAAAAGCACTGGCTTCTATTATTCTATCTTCAAACCTGTTGATTTTTTTTTATTATGATGGGAAATTGGGGCCTTGCTGAGTATTTGTTGAGAGAAAGAGAGAGAGAGATTTACACCTGGAAAGTAATAAAAATTAGTTGATTGATTCTATGCTTTAAAATTCACAGATGGCAGGATTTTGTATTAAGTATAATTATTTTGCATTTGTCATATAATTGTATTAAATACAAAGAATATTTCTATGATCAGATATGCCATTTACTATCAAATATTAATAAGACATAGAAGTAATGTGTTCTTTTTTAAACTAAAGAATCATGAAGGTTGTTTTCCTAAGAGAATGTGATACCTAAACGACAGAAATGGGTATATTAAAAAGCTGCAGTGGTCTCCTCTATGAAACAGCAATAGTAGTAAATACATCATTGATAATTATCGGTAGAAGACCAAGAAAGTAGAGTGTTCTCCTTCTACTTACAGGACTACCCCTCCACTCCACACCTTCCCCACGAAACGGATTCGCTGTGACATAATCATGTGACTGTCCCAAGAACATGAAGGGTGCTGATGACATCCGATGACAAAGGCACTGGCTTCTAATTAGCAAGCCAGTGTTCCCTAGGAAAACAAGATGAATAACCAGCTAACAGAGCTCTCACTGAGATGTCTTTCATGAAGTCTGAGGAAAGGAAAAGAGGAAAAGCATTTTTACCCAATGTCTTCAGATTTTCCTTTTATCCCCTCGTCAAAATCTTATTAGGAAGGAAATTCCTACAAGAGGAGCTCTTTTACCTGCATTTTCCTTGTCTCGAGCCAGCAACATCCTCTTTGCCAAGGCAGAGCTTGATTGGTTGCATCCAAAGGGGACTGTGTTTCCTAAAGTGGGGTCTGGGGCTACTTAGTGCAGAATCACCAAGGATCATGTTAAAGTGCAGCTTTCAAGCCTTCTTCCAGAAATTCTGATTCGGCAGATCCGAAGTAGAGCCTGGGAATTGATATATTTTATAAACACGCCAGTGATTCCCATACGTGTGAAAATTTGAGACCCGCTGGGCCAAACAATGCTATATGACAGTTTTAACAAACTTTTGGCAATTTTAAAGGATGAGGAACTGGAAGATTCCTAAGGTCCAGGGTTTGCTGGACTTGCAGAATGTTTTTAATCCCTTTTTAGCAAAATATCTTTCTTTACAAGCTGTATAGTCCTTAGTCCTTAGGAAACTGCCAATAAGGATGGAGGTCTCAAGAAATCATCTAATACCTCCCTTCCAGCAAGACTGAATTGAAATTTTGTGCCACCATAGAGATCACTCTTTGTTCCATTAGCTCAGAATCACTAATGATAATGCTCACTATGCCCAGAACACATGGCTTAAGGTAGATTTTGAAATGTCATTTGATGTGACTGTAAATAGCAATGTCAGAATTATCCATACTTAACACATGTGTGCATTACATGTGTATATGTGTGCAGGCACTTGAATCCACACACCAATTGTAAGACATAGACCATAGTTTTAAAAATACTTTTACTATTTTTATAATTATAAACATAACACAGAGCTATACAAAACTCAAACATTATGGAAATATTTGAAGTAGAAAGTGAAAATCTATCATAATCCCCAATGTAAACAATCAAAATATGTATTGATGTGTGTATGTGTGCAACTTTTTTCTGTACATATGGAACATTTTTTAATATATGTGGAATTATATAAAATACAGTTGTTATACAATTTAGTAATGCATGTTGGACTCGTTTCCATGCTAGTACCTCCTTTTTTGTTGCTGGCTGGACAGTGTCACGCCGAATGGCTATATGATGGTTTATTTAATCATTCTTGTGAGTAATCATTATTAGGTTATTCTACATTTTTGTCATAAACAATGTGGCATGGATCATTTTTGCTCCTACTTAGTCTTGAGATTTCTGCTCAGCTGTCTCTTCCTCAAGATACCCGAGGTTCACTTTCCTAATACATGTTCTGATAAACTGCGTGCAAATCTCTTCCCTGTAGCCTGATCCAACCCTAATTTTACATGGATTCATGTGATTATCTGAGGCTCTCTGAGGCTTCTCCTAGGCTGTGAGCTTCACGGGGGCAGGAGTGCGTCTGTTGGTGTCCCCATCACATCTGTGCACCCAACATAGCTTCTGGGTGATGGTAGACCCTTAAGAAGTATTTTTCAAATGAGTTAATAAATCCTCCTGCCTATTTCAAAAGTGATTTCTGTAGATAAACTCCCATGGAACACTTATTGGAAAGCCTGAACCAAAAGGTAGGAATACTGTGTTATTTTCCATAGTCATAAGAATATTATTCATTACAGGAAAGCTTCACATGGCTTTCCTAGATGATGTAGATCATATATAAATATAGTGGTGTACATTAATATGTGATTTGAAAATTCGTATTCACATATTGAGGTTACGTACTAGAAACGTTGACTGATGCGGTACATAATTAGGGAGAGCTAGGATTGCTGACCTAGAAGCAAACGATCCTCAAAGAAGCTGAGACCAGGCCCCAGAAGGGGAACATTCAAAGCCCTCTGCTGTCTCACTCCAACCTCCTGTTCCAGTCTGGCTCCTGTTCTTTGGCCCATGCAATCTAAATTTGAGCTTTGTCATGTGTTATCTTTTTCCCCACCACCCTTACTTTTCCTCTCGTTCTCTCTCAGTATTACCTGTCCTTTAAGTTCCGGATGAAATGTGATTTCCATCATGAAGCTTTCAGGATGGCCAGATTGGAATTAATGCCTTTCCCTTGTGTGTTCACTGAATCCTTCCTTCCTAGCACTGCTGTAGTATTAATACTATTTAAGAACTCGCATTATATTAATAGTTACTATGAAAATCATAAAAGGTACTGGGAAAATCAGTGTTGTTACTAGTATGTTTGATATACAGCATTTATGTAGCAGGTCTGTTAATTTCTTAACATTTTTGCTTAACACAGTTTACAGAGTGAAAACTCCCTCCCCACCCCACCGCAAAACTTTATATTCTAATATTTCTTATTTGAAAGTGTATTTCCTTATATCACATGGATTTACAGAATTCATTTTTTGGCTGATATTCAATTAGTGACTCTTTTAAAATTTTTATGAAATGGAAAAACCAGCAAAATTTCCCAGATGTGTAAAGTTGTGCAAGATGCCTGGAAAAGTTAATAGCAACAGAAATATCCAAATATCAACCAAAAGGATTTTCATAGCAAGAAAGAGAGTGATCTAGTGCCATAGAGCTATAGGTAAAAGAACCCCTTTAATTCCCACTAATGGTCCAAGAGCCGCTTTATACAGTTGGGGACTTGAGGTTAGCCCTTCTGCTAGGAGCAGTGGCCCAAGAAAGAGCCACAGGAAAAATAATCCCTGAGAGATATTAGCGTGTACAGAACTCGAGACATAGGAAGCTGGTAGAGACTGAGCCCTAA
Source organism: Lepilemur ruficaudatus (assembly GCA_963574885.1). Taxonomy (NCBI): domain Eukaryota; kingdom Metazoa; phylum Chordata; class Mammalia; order Primates; family Lepilemuridae; genus Lepilemur; species Lepilemur ruficaudatus. Next base: position 5,260 of record CAUYRT010098021.1, read on the forward strand.
GTGAGTAGCACCTGTGTAAAAAGCAACCATGATGACCAACTACCTTATTCCTTTGCCTTTGATAACGCCTGACCCCCATGTTAGAGGATGTACAGCCATGTTACCTGTCGTTAAATGCCGACTATATTCTTTCCAGTTACCAAAGGATTTACGTTACATATAGGAGGGAACTTACTGATGGAAATCAATTGCACATTCAGGTGGCAGCTAGGCCAGGTATATTGTAGGTGTTGTCCTAAAATGCCTGACTCTTCACCTGTGTTCTCGTTGTTTCCATATGTTCCTATTGCATGTATCAAATTGCATTTATGGAACGAACACCTGTCTACCTTGTTGGCCTAGGCACCTCTGGCCCTCTTATTTTTAAATCCCCAACACCTAGCAAAGGGCCTGATCATCAATAGGTATTTAATAAATATTGACTGAATTATATTTTAAAGGTGGTATTCGGTAATTCCCATAAAACCTTTCTATTCTCCAGATGGAGGAGCTGTGGTAAAGAGAGTTTCCATCTTCTGCTAAAGCAATAAAACGTTAAATCTTTGACTAAGAAGAAAGACCAAAATTATATTAAGACATACATCAAATTTCTGTAGATAGGTATTTTGTTTTTCTTTTGGATTGCATTGTGTGAAGATAAAATAATTAGCAATGCCAACCTCTTTGGACCGCGGAAAGAGTTTATTCTTTAGGGCATTTTCAACATGTGTTTGGAAAGACCTAAATATTTCTTAAATGTTATAATACATTTTTGTAAACTAAGGCATTTAAACTTCATTCTCTTTCAATCCAATACATGGATGGCATAGTGTCTGTAACACGCATGGAGAACTTAACATAGAAAGTCTTGACTCACATTGGAAACACCGGCATGTCCTGGTTTCTTTTGTTCACTAATTCCATAAAGCCAGAACCACAGCTGATTTGGGGCGAGCCCCATGAGAAAATGAATCGTCTATGTATGCTGTTCTCGGAACGCTGCCAAGTGATCGAATCTGGACTAACGCCTCATCCTGGTTCTGAATGGAGGTGTGGAAGGTTTTGACTCTGTGTCAGATGCATTGAATCTTCCATTTTTTATTTGTCATTTGAGGCTTAAAGAACCACGGATCTGCAGACTCAGTCACTGCTAGGTTTTGATGTTAAGAACCAGTAATATAAGCACGTATGCATTATTTTTAACCCAGAACATGAATCAGGTAGTGACAGCAGTTAGAGCCTGCTTTGGAACAGATGCTGATTACTCTAATCCCTTCTACCCATCCTTCCTTGACGTCTGTGCCCTCCCTACTGGCCAAGTGGCCATGATACAGCTTTCTGATTCCCTTGTTTTGTGCCTCATAGGAAATCCATAAATTTTACAGAAAAGAAAGCAAGCTTGCATTGTAATAAATCCACCATTATTGAAAATAAAAGCTCAGAGAGTGACTCTAACATGTGAGCGTGTTATCTTGTGCGCTCACTGCCAGAGAACATTTTCAAGACTTTTCTTTCAACCACACGCGTTTAACGACACAGCAATCTCATATTGTCCAGAAACTCATTTTGCTTCATGAGGACAATCGATATACACTATCTATTTTGCACCTTTGTCTTTTTCTAGAATAAATTATTCTACTAGAACCAACCAAAAGAGTAAAAAAAAAACACCAAAAAACCAAAAAAAAACCACCAAAAAAACAAAAACAAAAACAAAAAAAACCCTGTGCCCCTTCCAATATAACATCGAACCAGTCAAAGCTAGGGACAAACTAAGATAAAAATTCAGATATATTTGTGCACACACAAAAACGTTTGCTCAACTTCCTTTAAAACTACCTTATTTTTTGGCCTTAACTATCCATTTTTCATGGATATAGACAAAGTGGTGTGTATGCATTTGTGTGTATATGTCAAAATACTAAACAAAAAATATTAACGAAACACTACCATGTGTATTGTGCGATAAATTTTGCTTTTTCATTTAAAAAAAATCAGCAAAGCTTCTGTGTTCATATAGAACACAAAAACAGTTATAATGTATTTATTCTGTTTTCAGCATGTCATTTTTGCAGGGAACACAAAAATAAGTGCTCTTTCAGCCTCCACTATCAAAATTCATCTGCATCCTATAGCAAGAGGCCTTTTCAAAACAATCAGGACGTTGTCCTTTCAGCAATAATACACCATAGCGCTCTTCTCGCGGGGAAATGCGAAAACAGCGCAAGCGCAATACGACAATATTACAGGCTATTTTGACCACGCTTAAGATGTAGGTGGCACTTTTCAGAAAATCAGAATCAAATAAAATAGGTCCTTTCCCTATTTTAGAGCCTAAAATCTATGCTGCTAAAGCATGTGTTTATTTAGTCTCAATCTAAACTGCACATTTATAATTTGTCTATCAAGACTTCCAGGAACACCAAGACTCCTCAGTCCCCTGGTAGACGAAGTGGACCCTTTGAAACCCTTTGCAACGTGATAGCAGTTCAAACACCACTTTGCATCCTGCTGGCGTTGTCCTATCTCCTCTCCCTTCATCAAGAGGAGGGAAGTGGGGTTTGACCTCTTTTCTCCTTCAGTTACACATTTGATTAGACCAATATGTGAAAAAGAGATGTCTTGGGAAAAAAAAAAAGCAAAAAAGCTGATCATACACAGTTCACACCTATCTACAGTCGTAGCCACTGAATCAACCCCATCTGACTTGGTTGATTGCCAAGACATCGCCTCTCCAATCTTCATCAGGGAACAGAATCAATTGAATTCAGTTGTTGAGATAATTATCATTTTGTTGGCCCAGTCATAATTAGGCCTTAGTTTTCTAGACCCATCCCCAACAGAAAAACAACCACAGGTTGAGTTTGGACACCTCATTCTTTACCTGCCGAGTCCTAACCTATTGTTACATGTGCTTTGCTCTCATTTACCCGAAGAACGTGGTCGGCACCATTTGACCCAATGAAAAGGGATGGGGCACAGTTAGACTCAAGTAGATGGTGTGGCAAAAAGACAGGAGTTAATTGTGTTCCATTTTGTATTGCTTTTTTCTAGTTACTGTATCATTTTGTTCAGATTGTCAGAGTAACATATGCTCACTTTCAAAAAAAGAAAAAAAGTATAGATAATTATACAGAAAAAAATGTGACCACCTGGAAACAAACACCTGTTTTATCTACTAGAATGATTTTTCCTGGTTCAAGAGTTTACCAACAGTGGGAATGGCCAGTAAATTGTCACGAAGCCATGCTGTTATTTTTTTGGTTTTACCTTGGCAGCACTGGAATTTAGTGGTATTTATTACAATATAGTGTAGCTGCTAATTTACCTAGATATCATACCTGGTCTCTAAGCTCCCTAAGGAAGTGTTTATCACATAGTAGTTACCAATAAATATTTCTTGATTTGAAGTAAATTAAATCAATCTAATCAGCCAGCAGTGGACTTCTAGGCAGAATTGGAAGCCCACAATCAAAAGTTTACCTTTGGTTCACAGTGGTAGCCAAGAGCAACACCAGTTTTATCTCGTGAGCAGTTTATATTTCTTTCCAAGTACCATCTTAATTTAACTAGCTATGGAATTTGCTATCTCTGATAATTCTGACATTTCATCAATTTTCAGAGAGAGAAAGAGGAGGAAAAAAAGCCACAAAATGATTCTTATTTAACAATTTCTAATTAGAGGTTTTCTCAGATATCTTATTATCAAACTTTGCACATAACTCCAAAAAAAAAAAAAAATAAACGGGCAGTGTGGTTTAAAAACAGGTGTGATCCAGGACTGAAGGTTGAGAATATGGGTTTAAAATTTGGTTCCGCCATTTTCCACTCCTGATCTTAATAGAGTTACTAAGCCATCCAAAATTAAGAAACCATCCTTCGTACTTTGACAGAGTAGATTTTTAAAAAAAATAAAAAAATAAAAAATAAAAAAAAAAAAGAAACCATCCTTCGTTTCTTCAACAGTGAAATGTGGATAGCGTCCACTTCCCTGAGTTGTTCTTAGGATTAAGTGAAACAACAGAAAAAAAAGCACCCGTCAGAACACATGAATGCACCATAGGTGTTTGAAAAATGTTCCTCGAATCTGTGGAATCGTGCCTTCTTAACTTGTTTTCACTTCGTGCTCTTCTTCCTGGGATTATTCACAACATGGCATCAAATAATTTTAGATATAATGAATAGTTTAGGTAATTATTATCCTCTTCCTTTTATAATTGGAATAGTATTCAGACTCAGCGATTAGGGTTGTGTCTGCTAGAGACAATTATGTCAATCATGCGGTATAATCTGGGTCAAAACATTTTTTTTCCCTTTTTCCTTTTAAGCTGCCTTTATAGAGCAGTTGTGTAAGACAATTGTCTTCTCACCCAAATAGCTGATTGAGTCACACATCCTTGCCAGGGTGGATCAGTGAAGACACACATGCTCTTCTCATTCTGAGATCAAAGATGTTGGTATGAAGTTTTAAATGGAAGCGAGCCATCACCTCTGGGTGTCTTGGGGGGAAAGACAACTGATTGATGACCCAAGTGACACTAATTCCAATTCACTATTGTCCAGGATGCAGCCCACCAACTGGTACCCTCGGTACAAATGCGTTCTTGTCCACATCCAGGGTTGAGTGGGTTCTGGGAGGCCGTCTCGTCCTGACCAAGTTCACAAAAGATGAAGTTAATAAACCACCAGGCCAACTGGTTCATTTGTACTGAAAGACACAGTGTACTCCTGAAGCAAACATTGGCATACCCAGCCCTCCACCCCATAAGAGAACCGGGTGGAAGACCCATTTGAGAGAACTTTGGTCAGCCTGAAATCAGAACAAGAGGAATGAGCTGTACAACTCAGATGTTCAGTGACATTGAGCCGCTTGGGTTCTGTCCATTTCAATTCATTTTTTTGTTGCCTTCCACCATCCCAGGTAAAATGAAACCCTTTCAGACACCGTTATCGATAACAATCTGGACTGGGTGTACCGTGAGTGAATGTTCCAGCCAGGCATTTAGTCCCTGGAGTGGTCAGACCAGTTACTAATACCTCTCAGAAATGCTTAGCTTCTTGGCCAGTTTCCTTGAATCTAAATTTTAGAAAAAAAAAATGTGTTTTATTTAATTAAATTGGGGGTGGGGTGGGCGGAAATATATTGATCCAAATAATACAGCTTGATTGCCATGGTCCTTACATGGACCCAATCTTATCCCACCTGGAGCCAGGTAGGGTAAGTCACTTGCCCACACCTTTGGCCAAGGATGGGGCAGCAAGTGGCACAAACGTGTCCTGAGGGGACATCCATGAGCACCGTGAGCTAGACGCCACCTGTCTCCATTACTTGGTGAGGAAATCAAATGCTGCCAAATGTTCAAGTTCACTTAGTTCATTTTGGCTTCCTTCACTTGGTGTTTCTACCTTCTAATAAAATCGCCAGTGGGAGCCCCTTAAAATGCCATTTTAAGATAATATGTAAAATCTCTTAGCGTTCCAGAGACTTCAAGTCAGCAAATTTTGTAGGGAAAGCTACTCAATGATGTAGTGATGTAAGTGAAACTCTGTCCCCAAAGAGAACAGGCAGAAGCTATGAATCCCAATTTAAAACGGATTGGAAATTCGCAACATGAGCCACCATGATGATCAGTTTCTCCTGACAAGCTGGGCTACCTTTTAAATCCCAGTTTCATGAGACCTGTGCTGAACATGATGAGTAGCTTTTCTCTGGTTTCCGACAAATCTGAACACCAAAGTTGATGGTTGGTCTTCAAATGAAGGTATCTTTACTAACTTCACACACTTCAAAGTATTTAATTCAAATTGTTCTGAGAGGCTACATATAAAACTTTATCACCGACATGGCATCTAATCCAAGAACAAGTAAGATATGAAGTCTCTGTTGTTTCATATCAACTTCCATAAGCCAAAGGACACACCTACCTTAACCTAGTGGGAGACAGTTTGTCTTTTATGAGTTTCCTTCTATTTTTAGCCAGAACTAAATACAGTAGGAAGAATCTGGTACATTAACTCACACGAAATGTTATTAATGACTAAGACAGCTTAACATGTAGATCCTCCTAGAATATTAGGATTTTTACTAGGGACTATGCCTTAACATAAAAGAATAAGACTCAATTAGTAAAATTTCGGGCATCTGTAGCACAGTGAGAGAGAAAGGAATCAGCTCACAGCACGTCAGCGATATGGCCCGGGTGTGGCAAGGAACAAGCTCTGGATTCACTCAGATCTGAGCCAAGTCCCACTTCTAGATCTTTCTCGCTGGGTGACCTTGGGCAAATAAGTTCGGTTTTCTTATATATGAAATGTGAGTAGCGATAGCACCTTCTTCATGGGATTGTTATGAAAACTAAATGAAATAATGTATGGAAAGTGCCTAGGACAATGCCTAGCTTATAAAAAGGCACCATGAAATGAAAGCTGTTCTTGTATTCATGGTTTATCCATCTGCTATAAAAGCAAGAAAGGCTGGTTCTACAAGAAGCTTCCAAATTCCGCATTCTCTTCCACCCACTTAGAAATGTTTTACAAACTTTTGAAGTACACACATCTAACAACCTTGAGAAGTGCACTGTTTTCTAGAACTACTTAAGGGCTAGTTACCCCTGTCTACCAACTTCTATGTTTATAGGATCCCGTGTCTATTCATCTAAATGGATATATGGAGGCAGCTAGAACAATCTTACGTTGAACTCTCAGACTCTCTTCTTGACAAATATAACACTCAACAGTAAGAATCTGTTACTCCAAAGCTAGGTCAAGGGGAAGTTGAAGAACTAAGGAGCTCGGAAAGGCATCAGGGAAACGTCTTTAAAGACAAAAGAAAATAAGACAAAAAATTATTTTTCTTTTTGCTAAAAATAGTGAATAACAGAGGCAGAGCTGAATTTATTGTTTATTTCAATGAAATTTGTACTGGCATTGTCCCAACTCTGTCAATGACAGAATACTGCAGAAAGGCCAGCAGAAAGAGAAGGAAACATTAAAGGTTAGAACATTTTGGAGGGCGGGGTAAGTGCAAATAGTGTTAGCCGGTCTCGAGAGAATTTATAAAATGACCTTAAAAACCTACGAAACAAGCGCTGGGGCAGCCTCCGTATCATTGCAGATGTGGAAGTATATATCACTCTGTAAGGATGCATCGCTCTGCCTTTCTGATGAAAATCTGATAATCCAAGTCATGAGTCTTTTATAATCCAAAGGAAGCTGCACAGAACACATGAAAAGGAAATTCCATTTCACCAGGACATGTGATTGTGATCACCATCTGTTTAAACATCTTACAGTTTGTGGCAAGCAACTAAAACCACTTTTTTCCCCTGCAAGTTTATCTAAGCACTTTCTGTGTATCCAAATGAGCCAGGATTTTAAACCTCCCTTTTCAAGTGATAGCCTAAAATTTCATTCTAAACTGGAGGGAGTTGGGCCCTAACTATAGTGAAAAGCGTTAAAAATTCATCAGTCGGCTAAAAGGTTTAATCAAGTGGTCACCTCTCTAAATGTAAATGACTCGTATCACTTTCCATCTCATGAACATCAAAGATTTTCTGACCTTAATCCACCATTTTAAAAACAGAATCGATGCGCTAAAGCTAAATGTATCTGATTAATGGTAATTCTAGGTAGCCTCACCTAGCGTCTGTGTTTGAAATACAGAGCTTAATGGAACAAAAAAGAAGAGATTTCCAAAATGATCTCCTGCAGCTTACTTCCTCATCAGACATTTGAAAAGGTGGACCTTCCATCATTACGTGCTTGAGATACAGACAGTCCCTGCCCTCAAGAAGCTCCAGGTCAAGTGAGACAAGTGGACAGAAAGGTGTCATATCTATTAATCAAATTCTTTGCATGCCTCTGTTCTGTCTCAGCTGTGCTGTGGAAATCAAACCCCCAGGTTTTACTGAGGCTTGGGCCATATCTCTCCAAGGTCAGTGTCATGGGGGCCTGGGAAGAGAAACTCAGGATCTAGAATTCTGGGTCAACTTCTCCTCCTTCGTGGAAATTCACCTTCCAGCAAGGACCCTGGGATGACAGGGTATTGTCTTTTGAAGGATAGTGGCATTTCCTCATGTGTCCACATCTCTGTTTCTGGAGTCACTGCTCTGCCTTGAATGTCTAACAGAGTAGATTCTTATGGAAGTGATTTAAAACCAGATGAGACCAGATGAGGTTCCCAGAGCAGTTCCACATTTGAAGATCTATTCATGGATTCAGTTCTTGTTGAGCTCGCTTAGATGTTAACAGCAGGGTCCACGCAGTGTAGAATCCGTGAGATACATTTGCTCTCCATCTCCCTACTCCCTTCAAAGATCAATGAGTTCATTTAAGCACCTAGTTCTATAAAGCGTCATGGTTGACTTATTTCTCCCAATGGAAGACATCTGGGGCAGAAGGAACCATCTGATCTCCTCTTCCCTGTATATCCATATTTCTGACAAAATAAGACCATGAGGGGCATAGAGCACCACAAAGAACCCAGAAGTGAGCAGAGGTAAAGATAAACTCTTGAATCCTTCAACAAAGGAAGGGTTAGGTTAACTGTTTAGAGGTAGAATCTTATGGGAAAAAGACAGAGGAACTCAGGTATCAAGACAGAACAGTCTGGGGCCATTTTGTGTCATACAAATAGTTGTATATACCCTGTTGGTGTCTGAAGACATCATTTTATTTCAGTATTTCACCTTACCCGGTTCCATAATGAGGAACCTAAGATACTAAGGAAAGGTTAAATTATATGCCCTTTTACATTCAAGATATTTTCATTTTTTAAAAAAGTTTTTGTTTGGTTTTGATTTGATTTTTATAGCTGGATGTTTAATGGTAAGTTGAGCTATCTGGAAAATTCACGGAGGACACATTATTCTCTTATCGTGACAGATGAATAAATCATTAATGTAACTTATAGATTTAGCAAAAAAACCTGGCATTTTTTTATATATCATATGCAAAAATTTATAATTTGTCTTAGATGATATTTTGTAACTCCCCCAATAAACAATATATAATTACATAATAAGAATTATTAGATTTGAGGTGCCTAAAATCAACCAGGATTAAGGGTCAGATCCACAAGTATCAGTGGCAAAACCATAAAGCATTCAAAAGGCTTGAGGGTCTCTAGTAAACACACATACAAAATCTCTTTATTGTTGTAATTTTAACTGATGTTTTTAATGTACTTCACAATCAATAAGGAGACAAAGCTATGATGTCTCAGATTTTTTCTTCCAGTTAGGGTTAGGCTAGCCCATTTCAAAGTTTAAGTTTAGAAGAATTTTACTTTGATAATGGAAGTGGACTTTTATTACAAAAGAAAACCACTTTTTTAAAAGATAGGAACAGAGGTTATTGTAGTCATTTGTGCAGTAAAATGTCTCTTTGTCACATTGTTTAAAAATCTACCTGGACAGCATTTTTTTCCTGGTATATTTTTAGCAAGATGTTTTAAAATTTTTATCATATGTCTGATTTGCAAGATTGTTGGGTTTTTTTTAATTCAGTTTGATTGAGGGGGGAATTTTAGATTTTTTGGGGGAAAAAAGTTCCAAGGGATGTTCCAACTCAGATGACAGAAAACTAAAATAAATAACTAGACAGTTTAAACAAGAGCACGTATTTTTCTTTTAAAAGAAATATTTAATAAAAAAATGAATTTCCATAAAAACAAAGGGTTTTGTTTATAGCACTGGTATGAGAAATGCATCACGGGATTTAGACATTTTGTACTAGAGCCTCACCTGACGTGAGTTTTAGTTATCAGTCAGTTGTGAACGGCATCACTTAACAGAGGTGTTTTCTTTTCTTTTGGTTCTTTTGTGAAATCCTCACTGAATATTCTCTACTGCTTAAAACATTTGCTACAAGGTGAATCCACAGTTACCTATCTCCTTCTCAGCTTATTCATGGAACAGAGACTCAAGGTTTAGGGTCTGTCCCTGGTTGAATCATGAGAAAAGCGAAGAATAGGGCACTTACTGATGCATTTTGTTCCCTGATAAAAAGGAGTCATTCTCAAACTAGCCTCACAAAGTATACTGGTTTTTCTGCATAGAATCAAGATATCCTATCTTTAAAAATTAAATAATGATGACTTTTTTTACCACTCCAAGAGAAATTTAGGTTAATGGTAGTGTTTCCTCAGTTGGTTTTTATATAGTTTTTTTCCTTAAACTTTGACTCTAGCTATAAATTGTACAGAAGCATTATTTGTCTATAAAAGATCATTTTTTATTTCATGCAAAAGTATGAAAGTATGGTTCATGCAAAAGTATAGTTTCTACATATTTCTATATCAATATTTCCTGGTATCCCATAAAGAGGCTCATGACTTCTATTATAAATGCTAAGCCACATGAAATTATTTGAGAACCACTAATGTAACTCTTTTATTAACTAGCATTAGGCATTTTGATTGTGCTCTGATTTATGTTCATAATAATGTAATGTGTATTGTAGAGCAAAGCACAAACGAAGGTTACACCTTGCTACGAGTTTGCAGCTTTTCTCAAGCCGTGTCACTGTTATCTAACAATGCTTATTAGCAAACGATTTTTCTTATTTATTTCTAACTACTGGCTATGTAGTTTCTCTCCTACTTAGTTGATGGATACGTTTTACAATTTAGACTTCAATTGATCTTCTAAGAGTGTGTTTTCCATGTCTCCTAGGAAAGGCCACATTTGGCATTTTTGGTACCATCTTGTCTCCTGGCTCCCTGGAACAATTCCCCGAATGGCTGGCATTCCCTCCGTAAGGGAAGTGCCTTGCCTTGGAGATTGGGCAAGAATAGCCCAGTGGTCCTAAAATTTAGCTGCACGTTGAAATCACCTGGAGAGCTTTTAAAATTCTAGGTTCCCACACAGCATCCCTGACCAATAAATCAGAATTTTGATGTAAGATCCAGGGATAATCTTTTTTTAAAGCACTCCAGGTGAATCTGATGTGAAGCCAAGATTCTGAGCTACTGCTTTAGATGGAGCTCGTAGCTACATATTACAACCTGGCCTCTGTGTCATCCTTGGAGACACTGTGATGCTGTGATCCAATGACATATTTTCCCACCATCCATTTCACCCCTCTTCCTCCCCCTCCTCCCCCCTACAAACATTTTTATACCATCAACCTAAATAAAACAGAACAGTTATTAAGGCAAAGTTGATGTCATTTCTTCTTGCTCATCCCCACTTTTTTTGTTTGTTTTTTTTTTGCTAATGGTCTCTCCAAGCCCAGAATAAAAGGCCAAAGCAGGTTAAAAAAAAAAGCAAGAAATGATTCCTACAATCTTATCTCATGACCTTTGCCATTATTTCCTAAAGTTGGCTTTGCATCATGACCGAGATGGTTTACAAGCCTTAGCAAACGTTTCCTGCAAGAATTAGCTGATAACTGAGTAGCTGCGGCTCTTCCTTCATTCAGCTTCATCCAGTTCGAATCATAAGTTCTACGTGTTACACAAAATCTGAATTAAACTCTTTTGTCTATTCGCCTGAGGCAAAGTTCTCAAGGATGGGATTCCCCCTTATTCATTCATGCATCCACAGGCACGGCCCTTAAATGAATCAACGAGTTAAACAATCAGTAGATAAATGAACACATGCTGGGCATGGGGAGCCCGAGCACTTATTGAAGTCAAACCAGAGAGAAGTTCACAGCTAAAGGGCAGGTGGTGTGTACCCACACTGTGTGCACAGTTACCAGGGGAGAGTCAAAATAAGTTCAGGCAAAAAGTCCCAGATTCCAGGAGGCAGGCAAGGCAAATTAAAGTGACAGAGTGTTGGGATCTAACGGACCCCTAGTCTGTGTGTTTCCTGGGAAAACCAGAGCCAGTCCTAGGCTCAGCTGGAAGTGACTGTATTTTGACCCAAAGGACAGAAAGAGGGGAACATTGGTGAGGAGAAAGCCCCAATACTCTGCTTTGTATGTGATTAACTCTTGATTAAAAGAAATTAACCAAAGACAAAGAAGATATTTGTAAAAAGCAGCCACATTAGTTACTTAAAGACATATTAACTTAAAGACATCAAGACAAAACAAATCAACTTAAAGACATATATCTTTAAAGTTATAGATGGTTTAAAGATAGTTAAGGATAAATAGAGAAGGCTTAAAGTTTAAAGATGATACCTATAGAGAAGATTTTTTTTTTAATCTAAGATGATACTTACGATGTATCATTTTTTAATTTTGAAGTGTTTAGATTTTAGGGTAAACATTTTTAAATTTTTAGATACACTGATAAAATAATTCATAGTATTTTTTTCAGACCATTGTAAGGATTGACCTTAGGAGGTGACCGTGGCCGGCACACAGGGGGAACGGTGGAAGTGGTGAGAAGGTCTGAGCCATGGAATCATGGTGTCACTGTTGACACAGAGGGGACGGGGGTGAAGTCGGTTGGGGAAAAAGATCAGGAGTCAGGCTTAGACACACTGTATTAATCTCTAGATACTTGCTGAAAATCCACGTGGAGGTACAAGGCAATTACTGACAGTGTGACAAGAGAAACTTTAACTGGATGACCGCTGAACTGCGTATTATTCATTAATTCATTCAAAAAGTAGTAGACTGCTGTAGTGGAAAGAACTCTCTACCGGGGTTCAGGACATCTAGGCTTGGTTCTGATATTGACTAGCAACATGACTGTAACAGTGTCATTTAATTCATATACATTAAGGGCTGACATTATTTTTAAACATCAAAAAGATAATCTTTAGACTTAGTTCTAAAAGTTTTAGATCCAGAGACGGGGTGCTAAGGACTAAATTGTATTTCCCCAAAATTCATATGTGGAAAATCTAACCCCCAAGGTGACCGTCTCTGGAGACAGGACCTCTAGGAAGTAATTAGGGTTAAGTGGGGTCATAGGTTGGGGCCCTAATCCAATAGTACCGTGGCCTTTTTAGGAAAGGAACATTCTCTCTCTCTCTCTTTCTCTCTCTCTCTCTCTCTCTCTCTCTCTCTCTCTCTCTCTCTCTCTCTCTGACACAGCAGGAAGGCAGCTATCTGCAATCCAGGAAGAAAGCCCTCACCAGAAACTGACCATGTTGGCACTCTGATCACAGACTTGCAGCCTCCAGACCGCAATAAAATAAGGTTCTGTCTATGAAATACCCTGTCTGTGGTGCTTTGTACAGCAGCCCAGGCTGAGACAGGGGGAAATGGCAGACATGTAGGAGTCACAGAGGAGCCACTGGTCGGGTGTGTTGGGAATGGGGCCAGCAGAGTTCCCATCCTTCTCCCATCACCGTTGCCAAGGAAACCCCTTTCTCCAACTGTATCCGTCAGGATAGGAAATATTATGCTGCAGTAGCAAACAACCCCCAAAATCTCAGCGACTAACACGACATAGGATTATTTCTTTTCTTTTCTTCTTGCTCATACTATATATTTAATGTAGATCAACAGGGAGGTCCTGACGAAGTCATCACAGTCGCAGAGTGCCAGGAGCTTGATTTCAATACAAGCTTTTAAGATTGTAAAAACAAGGAAAGAAGACATGACGACATATGTCCTGGCCCTTAAAGCTCTTGTGCATAAGTGTTATATAGTGTTCACATTTCACTGGCCAAAGTCAATCACGGGTCCATGCCTACCTTCCCAATGGACAGTAAAATGCACTCTTACTGTGCACACAGGGGATACGAGGAAATCGTCTGTGGGCAGCACTGACAACTGTCCTCCAGAGCTTTAGCGTTGGAGACAGCCTGACCATCCATCTGACCAGGCTGTGATCCACCACAGTCAACAGGAAGGGATTCGGGAGGTGGGAGGTGGGACAAGAGATCCTAGATTAATTTCCGCAACCTCTGGGGCTCCAACCACAGAGAACACGAAAGTGTGTTACATCTCTTCCAGGACTTTTCAATGGAGGTGATTATGAAGGCAAATACATGAAAATAATTAAGTAACAATAAAAGACCAAGAATAATAAAAAGTCAAAATGAGGGACATGCGTAAATTGAATTATATAGTTTCATGGAAGATGGAGATCACTGTGCCATAAAGCCATTAAGAAAAGCACCATGGATTTGAGACAAACCTTTACCTACAGGCAGGACTCAGATACAAAGGGAGAAGGACGAGGACTCAAGGTGGGAAAACAGCGGGAGCAAAGGATTAGGGTTGGGAGTGAATGTTAGGACACATTCAGGAGGCAAAAGGGAAACAAGCCACGCTGGATCAGAAGTTCCTTTGCAGGAATAGTGAGATTTGAATTGTTTTATAATCTTTGAAAGTTGTGTGTGTGTCTGTTTAAGTAGGCAGTGGTATGCTGATGTTTGTGTTTCAGAATAATTCATCTGGTATAAAGCATGTAGGTGAAGATGAAGTACCCCAGAAAAAGGAGTCAATTTATTACTACAATAGCCTACATGATAAGCATCTGGAAATGAGTGTTCACAATAAGAACTAAACATCAAAGGTACAATAGAAAAAAAAATTGAGATGAGAAGTCTATGGGACTTCAGGACTGACGTGCTCTATGAAACAAAGGAAAGGAAAGAGGAAAAGGTGATATTTAATATATCAAGATTTAGAATACACATGATCCTCCCTAAATTATTACAGTAAGGAGACTGAGGGAAAACAGATCTCTCAACATTCGAAGACAGCATCTAAAAATCATCTTGTTTGGGTTATAATGGCAATCTTTTTTTTTTTTTTTTAAATTTTGCTCAGGAAGTTGGCAAACCAGAGAAGCTAGATCTCCCTGGGCCTGAAGGGTTCTCACATGTTAACAATGAGGAAGTTGGAGCAGATTGTCTTTTCCTAAGCTATGATCTACTAAAATAGAATTCTATGGGTAAGATTAGGAAAGTCGGGATTCAACAAGAAACATAGGATTCTTTACTTCAACATTTCTTAGATTTAGTATTGTGACTTCCTCCAAATGAGGGTGAGGTAAATGACGTTTCCTAAGGGTGCTTTGGTAACGCTGAGCCAGCTGGCCTAGTATTCCAGGACTCCAGAAAGAGAATGAGGCCACGAAATGCAGGAGTGGGGAAAGAGGCACCTGGCTCTTCCTCCAGACCCTCCCCCCACCCCCATGCCTTCCTGAGAATGGAAAAAGCTGGAGGGGCCCTCAGAAGTCTTTATGGCAAGGACAGGGCTTATGGTTTGCAAAAACCCCACGATGTTAGTACTTTCTAATTAGGGTGGAACATGTTTAGGCAGAGTATACACTGACCTGTGATATGCTGGTTTAGATGCTGAAAAGTTAACTCTACACCCTTAAAATTTCTTAGCCACCAACAGCGAATCCCTTAGTTCCAGCCATGTCTGCGTCACGTTAAAATGCAAATACCACAAAAGAGAGCCCCTTAAACCTAACATAATGTATGTAGGTATGTAGTGTATGAAGGTAGCTTTTTTTTTTTTTTGAGGAAAGGTTTTGACAGAGATAGAAAGCAAGCAAGGGAGGAGGTGGAGAGAGAGAGATGGGATTAGAGAAATAGCATAAGAGTGCCTCAGATTATGTTGCGTTTCATTGTTTTAGATTAGGCTCCCTAGAAGCAGAGGCTGAGAGGGGGATTTTTGTGGAAGAGGCTCCTTGAGGACACACTCTTGGGAGATAGGGACATTGGGATAGCGAGATTTGAAACCAGAAGAAAGCTAAGCAAAGATAAGCCCCAGCACAGCCAGACCCTCCCACGGCTTGTCTCTATAATGGCAATCTTAAATTAACAAACCAACAGGACAGAAAGGCCTGCTGATTTCAATGATCCAATCTTACAAGAATGTATCAATTACATTAGGGTTAGGGTTAGAGCGTAATTACTAAGGCAAATTTAAGCAGACATTTGACATAATTTATTTTCAGAAGCATGGATCTAAATAATTTTCAGGGCAATTACCTTCTAACAGAAAATGTCCTTTCCAATGTTGGACAAGCTTTCTGATTTTATCAGAGAAAATGATGTTCAGTAGCATTGTCACGTATGTAACACATCCTGAAGATTTACATTAATATCATCCTTGAATTTATAAGCCAGTGTACATGGACACATCAGCAGCTAGGGGAGGAGGCTCCTGCTCTTCCCCTGACTCTTCCCCTCCTCCATACACTCTGAGTGCTCCCTTTCCAGACTCCTGAAATCCCTAAACAAGACATGTGCCTTGATAAGCTCTCAAGGTGCACATGTGCTTAAGGAGATTTGTTTTTTCAAAGAAAAAAACAATGTGAAAGCGTCCTTCCATTTCTAAAGAAAATGTTCTTTTGGTTTCCTTCAGGTGAGCAATATATTCCTAGCAAAGAGATAATGAAATAATTATCGTTATTGATAATTATTGATATTGATTGATATTGATATGATAATTATCATTATCATAATGAGTTGCACCTTAGGAGGACCTGCTATGAGAAAAAGCTTATTAAGAACCAATCCTTATCTTCTAAATTCCATCTTCACCCCCACTTGCTGCCTCCTTCCTCGTTTCTTACGCCAAGTAATTGCTTGTTATACTTGGGTACAGGTCTGTGCACCTCAATGTTCCATCTCTGGAGGGCGGGGACCATGTTAAAGGGCATCTTTGTGTATCAAGTGGCCTCTAGGAGTTCCTTGCCCCTTAGTAACCAATCCTGAGCTATTGGTGAGTTTTATTTGATCAAGTTGGAATAACCATTTGGGAGAGGCAATGGGAATGAGATTACAGGAGATCGCTCAACAGATCTTCAAATGCAGGTGGGAAGGGAGAAACGTGAATGTTTTAGAGGATAATTCCAGAAAGTAGAAGGGAACAAAGGACTTGAAGAACAAATAGGCTCGGAGAGAGTCTTATAAAAGAAACAGCATCCACTGATCACTGCAGAAAGGAAGAGACTTATTATCCGAGGGCTCCGAGAGACCAGCATGTTGTTCTGGCTTGCTTCCAGGCACACATGATGCTCTGGCTAGGATTGTCAGAGCTCTTCTGTTAAAGCACAGATCACATGTGTGCTGAAAATGTGTTCTTTCTCTGGGTTTAAGGTGACAGACAGCCATATCACATGCCATCCCTTTTTCCATCCTGGTTCCAGCCAGGCAGTAAACCAAATCGTCACCCAGTCTGTCTCAACCATGTGGTTTCCCTAGCCAGCTGAACAAAATATTTTCAGAATGTGGAATGTAAACAAAGTTCCTACTGTTAGCAATTCTGTGTCATTTACTTGCGATTTATTTTATTTTACTTTAAATCGCATTTAAATTCAAAAGATTGCCAGCCTGCGTGATGCATGTAAACAAATCAGAAATATAGATGAGAATTGCAACTGATTAGTTAGCTGTGAAAGTCTGTACAAATGGAAGAAGAGGGAAAAATCTATTATGCTCCGGGGATATTGCTTCTCCACGGGAAATTCAATTGTGAAAAGGGCTTTAAAAGCGATGACTTCAGTCATTTGTGTTTTCTACAGGCTGGTTACAGTAAATGCTAATAGAATACCTAGGCAAAAGTGCTGCCTGGGGTCACGTGATACAGTTTTAGAAGGAAAAACAGGGAGTAATTCCAAGAGGGAAAAGAAGTCTTACAAATGCATGTTAGCAGACGGCGACCATAAAATGTGTGTCGCTCATGCTATTGAAGATGTTTTTCAAGAAAACACAATTTTCCAGGTCCATTATTTCCCGCTGTTTAATAGTATATGTCTACGGTGCGTGATCCTAAGTGATAAAGGTTATGTGAACCTTCAGATACTCACTAAGAATCTAAATGAAGACTTCCCTTCATTTACGAATTTCCTCCAACACATGTTCTGTCTTCCAAATCAACAGAGAGCTAAAGGAGGCATAACTAGTTAGCTATTTACCCACAGGCCTACACGAGTAATATTTAGGTGGCATAATGCCATGCACTACATGTTTTCTAAAATTTTATTGACACTCTACTTACACCACCTATCATTTTTATATTATCTGAAAGCTGGTAAGCTAACATGAAAATTAACCAAATTACACATTTCTTTGAATTTTTCATGGTATCTTCTGAACTGTGGCCACACAGCCATCTTAGGGTCCCAGATGAGTCACGTAGCAGCAGATGTATTAATATACACTGGTGAGCTCACTGCTTTTTCTCTTTAGTTGCTACTTGCTTCTTCACTCAAAAGTAATTGGTTTCCAGTTCACCCAGTTAGTCTCATCACGCTTTCTCAAATGATACCAGCTGTATCATGATTCACACACAAACCTTCCCCAGAATAAAGCCCCGTGGAAAAAGGTGATGTGCCCAAGGAGATCAGGCACCTGGAGATTTGGAAGAACAATCACTTTGAACCACAAATTATTTGGATCGTTTGGCAAAAGCAAAAGCAACTTCCTCTAACAGGTGAGCTTTGAAGATGTTTTCATCTGAGAAGGAGAAATGGATAGCTCAAGCTCCAGAACTTCTAAGGCAAGCTGGGAGAGAGGAGAGAGGATAATCCAGTATTTTGAGTTGGGTGGCTCTGCAGATAGATTTTGGTTTCACACCTAAGCATTCTGACAAAGCAGAGTGAAACTTCCTTCTTAAAGCCCTGAAACCAAATAGAACACTCCCCCCGGGTGACGAACGGAAGTTTAATCTCCCCATACACTTCTGGTTTCTTTTAGAAAGCCTACCTTTCAACTCAATCTCTCATTAATTTGTTCTGAAAACAAATCATTTGTGATCAAGCGTGGAAGATTTATCATCAATGTTGTTGAATTACTGTGCCCCTGGTTTCCTGTGTCCTGACTATTTTTCTATTGCATTCCCCTCTTTTCATTTCTTGCAGTATAGGCATGAACACTATAGGCACCTGACTTTAATTAGGCATCCACTTGCAAACCACATCTTGAGCATTTCAGTGAGAACCGTCCTCACTGTGAATAACTCTTATTGAGAGAGGAGTCGTTTTGAGATCTAACTGGAATCTCCTTCATCTAAATTAAAACCATGCTTGCCTGCTTTATTATGAAGAGAAAGACTTATGGCTTGTATTCATAATTCCAACGTGGCCCAAGACAAAAAGGGCATCTACCTACATCCTATCGAGGAGTGCTGGGGGGAACTCTTGAAGAGCCTGCCATCCGTCAGGTGGCGTTTCACACACGTGAAGGGTCCCAGTGTCCTGTCTTCCTCAAATTCTCCATTCCTCCGTGGAGGACAAGAAACGATATTCTTTGCTGCTTCCTGTTCCGTGAATGTCACAGTTGCGTGCTAAAACCCACCCGGTCTTCCCCCAAGGGTACTCTAAAACCTAGAAATCTTCAAAGAAAGGGGCCAGGAGCCCCACTTGGGTGCCCAGTTGAAATCACATTCTCTAACACAGTTTTCCTGTGCCTATTAGTTCCCACAAGGTAGGTTTTAATTGAGTACATCTACACCTGAGGTTGGAGGAGGTAGAGGTCTTAGCCTCCAACACCTAACCTCTGTATATTCTCCGGGAGATATTGTTCTTATGATTGTTCTGCATGCAAAACAAGCTGTCCATAGTAGCTGGGGCTCAATGAAATCTTGACTGTGTCCCCACGATGCTAGGCACTTTGAGGGATTCAAAAGAGAACAAGCTTTGGTCTCTATGCTCCGGAAGTCTTCAGTTTTATCTCTGTTGGTTGAATGATTCAAATGACCGTACTGTTTCCCTTAGGCCTTATTTTATAAGATAGTAATAATTTTATAGCTTCTCTTCTGGGTATTTCTAGCTTCTAAAATGTGATGTTGAGAATACACAGAGTATTCTACTGGGGTCTCATCAACATGAAATATTACTTCCTGATCTCGCAGAGAGTCAAAACTTTCCACTTGTGTTAAACTTTAAAAATAGCTTCTTTGTCTAAACAACAGGCATCGCTTCGCCTGGTGGTGTAGCATCTGCGAGCGCGCCCTGCTCTCTGCCATTCTAGCACTTGTGGTGTGACCCAGCTGGGAGCCGCTCTCCCGGATTCAAACACATATGTGGCAAGCGTTTACCACTTGAGCCGTCTTTTCTTGCCATCTAGTTAAAGAACAGCAGGCAGGTGAAGGGGCCAGGCTACTGAAGAAGTTACATTCAATGTCATTAGCTGGTTCACATCTTAACGGTGTATAGAATTTTGGGTATTTGTACATCTCCGGATTTTTTTTTCTTTCAACTTTTGGTAGAAATGGTTGGAAGTTATATTGATAGCAAATTGGGATAGCAGGCTTTCCCAGCTTCCCGAAGTTTTTTTTTATTATTATTAATTTTGTCTTTTATTTCTGTTAGTTCATCATCGGGTGGTGTTCTCTCAGGCTGAATTAATAAAGTGTTTAGGATGGGTGTAGGAAAATGATTTTTCTGTCTCAAAGGCGATTGATAGCTCCTCCCCCACCCAAGAAAAACCCATCAAGGAACTCGTAAATAAAATTCATGGTTTTTTTGTACTTGAAGGAGAACACTTAATGTTCACAAATATTCATTTTAAGTTGATAATATATATTCAAAATTCAAAAAATTATATTCAAAAATAATATTCATTTTAAGTTAATAAAATATATTTTATTCCATAAAAACAGCAAATAATCAAAATGTATACATTGGTTCTATGTCTATGTTCTATGTCTATATGACAGATGAATTAAAAGACCCAGAGAGGAAGCTAGAAAAGTCCAAATTAGGAGGGAAGACCAGGTGGAGACAGAGACACAGAGAAAGCCACAGAGACACAGGCAAAGCAGGGGTGGAGAGAGAGAAGGTCGGATAAGCCAAGAATATAAACTTTAAAGAATAAAAGTCCCAAATTATGGCTTTTTAATAAGCTGCCACTACACAAGGAGACATTTTCACAAGTAGGGCACACGTGAAGAAACTGTCCTTGGGGACTTCACGCCCAGAGCAGATAGTTGAGGTAGAACTTGAGGGCCAGTGTTCTCCCGACCCCGATCTAAAGCAAGAAATGTTAGAAAATGGAACACCCGAGTGTGCAGTGTTTCGAGATGGTCTCTTGAGTAGACTCAAGTAGGAGTTTAAAACGGAAAAGAGCAGATCACGAGAAAGAAGCGTATTGCTTTAAGCTGGTTTCCATACGCCGGATAATCGGCATTTCCCATAACCCTGAAGCTACCCGATCTCAGCGTGGCAGAAACCCCTGCAATGGAAACACAACAGTGATTCTGGCTGAGCCAGCGTCTCCCCCCGCCCCGCCAGCCAGCGTCTCCTTTCACCCCGATTCCCTGACAGGGCGCCTCCAGGAACCCCAAACCCTCCTATTTGCAGACATCAGTGTAGCTCTGGTAAAATGAGGCACAGATGGTTCTGGAGCCATATCTCACTGACTTGTGAGAACCAATTATTAAATTTGTAGGAATTTGGCAAACTAGGTGTTAAACACACCGTTATTAAAAATTAAATTCTATAGATGCACAATTAAGTTCTATTAATAGCAAAGGTAATAAATATCCAAAACTCATTATTTCTGAGTGATTTTCCTACCTTTGACTGTTACCTATGCTGTTGTGCTTGTTTACATGTGTCGTACCTGTTCAGTGGAAATACTAGACGATGGTGACTTCCTAACTCTGTATGGGGTGACGTCACACTGGTAGCTTGAAATCAACCATGGCGGGAGTATGTACACCACAGAAACCAGCAAATGCTATGCCTACGGGCTTTTTAATTTCCCAGAGAACTAGTTGTTAAACATTTACCAACACACTACTGGATTTGGGAGGGAGGGGGAAGGGGGGAAGGCAACTGTCATTGTCAGATTTCCCAGGAAAATTAAAATTCTGTAACTAGGGGAACAGGACAGAATGGTCAAAAGTCTACTGAAACAATGACTAACTTACAAGCACAAATCAGTTTTATTTGTTCTATCACAAATGTAAAATACACTGTTTCATATGAAGACAGAAAATAAAGAATGAAAAGGAAAAAACGGGAGTTTCCAGCGGACATGCGTTGATGGTTTTCCACTGTCTGTTGCATCATGTTTGCTACCGTCCCTGTTGGTCAAAATGAGTCACACAGCCAGCCCAGAGTCGATGCAGGCCGTCATGAGCACCTTGGACCATTCCTGAAATCAGCACACTGCCCAGCAAAACCGGAAGTGCTAACATCTTGACGTTTCTGCTCTAGCATTTCTCAAATATCCTCCCATCTGTGGAACGGCACAGCAGTGAACTTTAAAAAGGAAACCGACAGTAAAAATCCATGTGGCGTGCATTTGTGCATATGCGTGCGTGTATGTGTGTTTTAGGGAGAGATGATCTCCAAATAAAGAAACTACATAGGATGCTAATTAAAAATGGGCACAACAGGATAATTAGGAGCATTTTGCCAGCTACGCATACCAGCCATTCCTTCTGGACATATAATATCTTATCCTTCACTTTTTGTTTTACCTTAATTACTCAGCAATTAATTATATCTCTGTAAAGCTACAGTTGATCAGATAAATAGGTAGACAGATAAATGTTTTCCTGACATATTAAAATATTGTCAGTTTATCCCAATATAGTCTAAGATTTCAGAGAGTATTTTCCTCATTCTTAAAGACTAAAAATTTAAAAACCCTAGTCCCAGTAATTCCTGTACATATGTACCTCGTAAGGGTTGGGGCTTAGAGAAGGCATCACCTGCCTCTGTGATGTATTTTGAAGGGTATCAGAAGAATCCAAATACGGCTTCATTTTCCGGAAGCACAAGATGCATGCTTAAGAATTTCAAATAAATCTTTCATCAAAGAGTTTTACTACTTAATACATATATCTCAGCCGAATTCAGGCCCAACAAAATAACATTATACATGATAGGTACTTGGGATAGGGTATAAAAGGTGAATCATATCAGAAACACAGAGAAAAAGCATTGGCAAGGGATGTTGAGAGATTTTTTACAGACAACCTTTGAGTATTTTAAAATTTAGCTGAAGTTAATTTACAAGTTAGCTAGTAAGGATGGTCCTGGTGTGTGGCTTTCCACCTGTACATTAGCCCCAGTGTGCCATGTGGGTGCTGTCCTTAATGACAGCCACCAGGAAATGTGCTTTGGTTTTCAAGAGGCTGTAGTTTTGCCCAGTTGGGTTTTAGGGCGTTGCGAGACCTGGCGTTTATCCCACTGTGGGTGGAAAGGCTGGGTGAGCAGCTGCGGCTCTCATTTCTAGAATTGCCTCTTGGCTGCCACCACGACCCCCCTTTCAAAATAAAAATGACAGCTGTGGGACTATGTTAAGCTTTCTCCTTCCTAAAATCTTTAGATTCTTGAATTCTCTCCTTATTTCTCAAAATATGAAATAAATGACCCTCCTGTCACTTGAGTCGATTTCCGAGTATCTGTCATTTAAAAGAAGTACTTCCTGCCATAAACTAATCTCACCTTCTGCCTTCCCATCAGAGAGAATGTAAATTCAGGTTTCTGATGCAAATGATCCCTAATTTTAAAGACTGAAGCTAGAAAGTCCTTCCCTTAATAATGTCATCTGTATCTTTCCATTTCCTAATGAGGGGGAGGAAACAACTTTCTCGGATTTTTTTTTTTTTTGGTCATATTGATTCTGAATTCAAACTTATTTCACTTTTGAACTCCCCATGGAAAAAAAGGCTGCTTAAGCCAAAAATGAGCAATCTTCCAATGACAATATCCGGCTTACCTAAGATGAGAATCTTTAGCACTTTCATGAGAATGTACTTGCTTACGATTAACATAAAAAATATAAATACGTAGCTGACGGGTGAGTAAAATGATACAGCCACTTTGGAAAACAGTCTGGCAGTTTCTTAAAAAGTTAAATATGTGCTTGCCACATGACCCAGTGTTAACCCTGGGAGTTGTTATAAAGAAATGTAAACATATGTCTGTTTGCACACAAATGTTCATAGCGGCTCTATCGTGATAACCAAAAAACTAGAAACAATCAAAAGTCCGTCAGCTGGTGAATGGATCAACGCATGGTGGTATATCCATAGAAGGAAACACTATTCAGCAAGAATAAAAAGGGGACAGGACAACCGACACGTCCCACAACATAAACGAACCTCTAAACGTTATGCCGGCTGAAAGAGCCAGATACATGAAACCACATATCGTGTAATTCCATTTGTATGACATTTCTAGAAAGGAAGAAACTATTGCGACATAAAGCAGATCAGTGGCTGCCTGGGGTTAGAGATGGGAACGGGCAGTGTCTGTAAGGGGGCCTGAGGGAAGCTGTTGGATGACAGCAGTTCTCTAAACCTGCGGAGGGGATGCTTGCACAACTGTGTAAATTTACTAAGACTTGTCGAGCCACACATGCGAAGTGGGTGAATTTCACGTTATGTAAATTATGCCTCAATAAAGCTGTTTTTAAAAAGAGCATATGTAGTATAGTCTACCTTTAGTGTGGGTAGAAGGAAAAATAAGAAAACGTATAAATATCCCTTTGCCTTTACAAAAAGAAGCGCAGGAGGGATAAACCAGAAAACCACCCAGTTGGTAACCTTCCAAGGGAATGGGGCATCGGGGATGGAGTGGCTCCTGACAAGTACACCTCTCCTACAGTTTTGCTTTTGGAAATATGACAACCTTCTACAAACTCAAAAATTAGTTAAGTCAACAAGAATGGGAAGAGAGGAAAAAAGTGGAGAACAAACTGGGATGAATCAACCCCACCGGATTTCAAAGGAATCGTATAACCATATGGATGGAAGGAAAATACAAAAAGAAATAACCAGTCCTCTCGATGTCCGAATCCAGTAGTGACTGTATACCCTCGGCTCCTGGTGGTATAATTGGGCACGGAGGAAATTACAGGCAATTCCTGAACTCTTTTCAAAGGTTTGTTTTGTGTAGAGGCCAGGATGAAGCAATCGTGAAACTATTTTGGCTGTATTATACAACTGAGGAAATAAGTAAATGTGTTGTTTTGGGGACTCAGAGTTGTCACTGAAAAAAAAAAAACCCACATACATGTGGAACAGGACCCTGTGGGGCTAGATAGAAATTGAAGTTATTGCTGTGAATTCACGATTTCTAGAAGATGTGTGTGTTCACATGTCTACGTAAATATCTTTGTACATATTCACCGATGTCTATGTATGTTTGTTTCTTTGTATGTATATATGTATAAACATCCTTTGATATTCTGGCTCACTCAACTGAAAGGTGCGAGAAGCAAAGATTCCCCAGCAGCAATGAGCGTACCTCGCACCCAGATCCTGGTCTCTTATTACCTTTCTCCATTAAAAGGAGCCAAGGCACTTCATAGAAATGGCTGAATTCACGGCTGGGGCAGGTAGGTGCAAGAAAAGTCTGGATGATGTCTGCATGCCAAATATTAAGGAAATGCTCAAAATGAGGAGGGCTATAACATATCATAAAAACAGAGGGCTTTTAGGGGCTTCACTGGCCAAACCGGGGGCAATTTGAACACCAAAATATTTAAGCACAGTAGTGAATTGTAAATCATTGAAAAAATAGTTTTCCTTGAGTCCATACCTATGATAAATACCTAAACATGTATTTATGCTACGGAGAAGAGGGACGTTTCCTGCTTAAAGTAGAATACCAAATGCCAAGTGATAAATGAAGAGGAACACGTAGAGTTGGAAAATGACCATGTCCCAATCTTCATAGTAAAAATCCAGGACTTACTCCAGCAGCAGCCCCCAGGCTCTCAGGCCTTCAGCCTGAGAATTACACCATTGGTTTCCTTGGTCCTAAGGCTTTCATACTTGGACTAAGCCACCAGACTAGCATCCCTGGGTCTCCAGCTTGCAGGCAGCCTGTTATGGGAATTCTCAGCCTCCATAATTACATAAAACAATTCTCCTAATAACCCTCCTTTCATGTATCCATATCTGTATGTCTATCCCATTGGTTCTGTCTCTTTGGAGAACCCTGAGTAATACGACACCTTACCCACAGAGGAGCAAAGATAAGCATTACATCTGATCTCACCTCAAAAACCATACAAGCAAGAGACGGTACTGAAATATTCAAAGCGTTGAGAGAAAAAAACCCACCAGCCTGGAATTCAGTCCCTGTGAAATTATCCTTCAAAAGTGAAGAAGAAATAAAGATTTTCTCTTACAAACAAAAATTAATGAAATTTGTTGCTGGTATAGCTGCCTTGCAAGAAATGTAAAAAGAAGTTCTAAAAGGAAGAAAGAAAATAATATAGGTCAGAAACCTGGATGTACATAAAGAAGAAAAGAGCAATGGATGGAATAAGGGAAGGTGAAATAAAAACTTTTTTCTTATTCTCAACTGATCTAACCAATTGAAATCTGTTCATAATAATAATGGCAACAACATATTCAATTACATACAAATATATTCCTATGTATGTTAATAGGTAAGTGAAATAAATGGCAGCAGTGACGCAAGGGATGGTGGGGAGTAATTGGGGTTATTATTATAATGTACTTGCACTACCTGTGAAGCGATATAATGTTACTTCAACATGGATTTGGGTAAGTCGTAAATGTACATTGTAAACAAATGCTAGGACAACCACTAAAAATTTTTTTAAGTAAAACTGATATGCTAAGAAGGGAGAGAAAATGAAATCATATAAAATGTTCCATGAAAACCAAAAGTAGGCAGAAAAAGAGTGGAAGATAAAAATATGAAAAATCCAAACAACTCAATAGTAAATAGACAAATAGCCAGGTTTTAAAATGGGCCAAGGACCATCAAAGGAAGACATACAAATGACCAACAGGTATATGAAATCAGTATCACTAATCATCATGGAAATGCAAGTTAAAACCACAATGAAATACCACTTTGTGCCTGTTAGAATGTCTGTTATCAAAAGTCAAGAGATAACACGGATCGGGAAGGTTGTGGTGAGGAGGCAATGCTTGCATACCCATACCGTTGTGGAAAACCCTCTGTTTTCCACTGTTGTGAAAAATACCCTCAATATGACTTCTGGATGACCGGTTAGCAGAGTTTACAAAGACAGTAATGGAAGCCCCTGGGCTCCTGCTTCCTTCTTTCTTCTAAGTTTGGGCCAAGGTTTTTCCCAGCCCTCCTCTAGGCTCGGGAGCCCCAGGGTTCAAATTATACGCTCCTTTGGCCAAGCTTTGAGCCAACTTGCAATCTGGCTTTTGCAATATGTATTAGCCCCTACCAGTGTGGTTTTGACTTATTGGTATTCATGAGCTTGCAAAGAGGAGGCTCTTTTCATCAGGCAGGCTGGACAGTGGTACAAGAAGGGCGCTTTCCTTGGTCTCGCTGTGGCATCGGCCAGGCTACTGTCACCACTGAGAATAGCCCAGGTGCTTCTTGAGGAATTCCTTAGGTTTGTTCCTTCCAGATAGACTAGACCTTTCATCCTTGACCTTGGGTATTTTGGCCTCCAGAAATGAGCGCCCAAAAACCCATGCCACCCTGGAAGACACTTAAGTTTTCATCTCTTGGGGACCCTGATGTGTTTTTCACTCAGTTAAAAATGTGTTCCCAGGCCCAGCATCCCACAGCAGCTAAGAAGGAACACCAGGGCAGAGAGCAATGTCCTCAGTGACAGGGGCTGCTGCAGTTCAGTGGGCAGACAGCCAAAGAGATTGCTTTTTCTTGGAATAGATTACTATTTCTGCTTGTATGGGGTTTTTTCCGGTTAGGTCACAGATTCATAATACAAGCATGTCTTTGCTTTTCTCAATTCAATTAATCCATTTTCCAGACTAAGCACAGTAGATCCCTGTTTGATTATGTTAACTGGTATGTATGTGTGTGTGTGTGTGTACGTGTGTGTGTACAATAAAGCTCTAGGGAAGGAAGACCTAACCTGTTTGTGGCCCACTTTCAGAGAGTTCCAGCGTATGAGAGCCTTCTGCTAGCTACAGTAAAACTACAATACTAGAACAATACTTCATATTCATAGTACATAGGCACTGTGCTAAAACACTTTCAAAGTTTATTTCCTTTAATCTTTCCAACATGTAAAGATCAGCTAGCCATGTGAGATAGGCTAATATTAGCCACATGTCACTCATGAAGATTTATCAGATTGAATAGATTTGCCCAAAGTCACCTCCAGGAGTGATGGAGCTGGCTTTTTGACTCCAGAACCATGACTTTTATCCCCACATATTGAGACTGATGGTTTAGTCCTTGGAATAAGACTGTCAGATAAAGAGGGAAGACGACAGCCACCACTCATTCCATGTTATTGGCTGTGTACAAGCCACGCGTTGCCCTAAGGTAAGGCTCCAAATGTCTGGCCTTGGACTTAATGCCCTGGTTAGTTTTTTGCAGAAGTGACTGTTCGGTCATATCTCAAACATCCTCTAACCTAGACCCACAGGAACTTGACCAAGGTTCCTTGAGGGTGAGAAGGGCTGTAGTGATTTTCTAGCAGCCTGTGAAGAGCTGTAACTCTGGTGGAACAGGACAACCCTCTGCCACTTCTGAAAAAGCCCTGGTTTGTTAAATATGGTTGTGCACCTCTTTCTTGAGGCGAGAAAGACAGCAACAGGCCCTCCCTTCATAGAGCATATAGTCTGGCTCATACAGAGAAGGCCGAGTGTGGCACCCTACGAGGACGCTGTCTGCCCATGGCCAAGCACCTCCCGCAGCACAGAGGCAAACCCCATGGCCTGGCCCGACCATGAGAACAAGCAGAGTAAGACCACAGGGGGTTGCGAAGGGGTTCATCTGTAGCCGTCACAGGACATTTGTAATGACCATCAAAGAAACCACACGAGCTCTCTGGGCACTGCCAGAGAAAAAGACACTGGGGACCTCCAAGTTTCTGGTGTTTCTGCAGGGGGGCGCCCGTAGCCGAAACATTCTTTATTCTCATTGTGAATGTCAACCACACTGCTAACTGGCTTTGATCTACAGAAGCCTCATTCCACCCAGCCATTGCCAAAAGAGGTTTCCTCTTCCAAATATAGTTTTACACACACACACACACACACACACACACATATATGAATGGCTATCCTCCCACGGAGAGTAATTCATTTTCTAAAGTTGATTTTTCTAAGAAGCAAATTCTCATTGACTTTGAAAGACTCCCATGAAGTGACTTGGGGTGAACCGGGGGACTCCTGCAGTAACTAGAGGGAGGGCCCGAAGACTCTCCAACTTCCTACCAAGGACCCCAACAACAGAAGAGAGGAAACCTCTGCCCCTAGAAAGTTTGGAATACCGATACAAGCGCTCAGAAATGTTTCTTGATGACTCTTGTTTTATTTTAAAATGTTACATATACAGTTTGCATTAGTTGTGTAATATATCAGAGATTATTTTAGTAGGAAACCAGTACATTGCCGCCAAATCTTTGAATAGTTTATGCTCCAGGAAAATGAGCAGGCTGCACATCCCAGGGTGAGAAAACCCTTTTCACTCTGTCATTACACATTGCCTTTTTTTAAAACCATAAAACCACCACTAAGTATACAAAATTTAGAGTAAAATTTGAAAATATTCCACAGCATTTAACAACTTATTTTTCTTTGGGGTAATGATCCTAAATCTAAATCAGAAACCTGGGATTCATCCTCTATTTCTTTGGATCTCTGTTTTTGGTTTTTTTCCCCATAAATGCATTTCAGTGCAATGTAGACTAACTACAAAGAAAAAACAATCAGTCTTCTACGTCAAGACAGAATTCTTCATAGAATTATCTAAAAGTCAAAATACTTAAAGTTTAAAATCGATGATAAGAGTTCTAGAAATTTAACTTCTGTTTTCGTCTCCCCTACTGACTTTAGAAAATCATTCATTCTTTGTATGCTGTGGTCTTTCTGTCCAAAAGTTGCAGTCACAATCCTGACTTGTATGAAAATAAATGAGATTTTAAAAAGACAGTTTAAACAGACATGAGTGAGTACTCCGAGCGCCTTCCTTCAGCAGGGCTTTGGAAGTTCATTAAGAGGTTTGAGGAGCATCATGCAGATAGAACGGGAATTTCTCCTGGGGACAGATGAGAAATGTCAGGAAAGAGATGAGCGGTCCTACCCAAGGTGACACGGTAACTGAGCTGGCCAACAGAATAATGTCAATGTCCCTGAAGTCCACTCACGGCAGGTCCATAAAGTTATCAAGCTAGCCCAACATTAGGCTGACAATTTGGAATGTATGATCAAAGACTGCTTGAGTTTCTTCTTAATTATTGCTCAAGAAGACTAAAGAAGAGAAAGGAGAAAATGTCATGGAACAGCAAATCCAGGACTTATTTTTTTTAAAATCACAATGTGGAATTCTGTATCAACAAAGGAAATTTAAGTGGGGAGTGCTTGGTCATGTGCTATCAAAATAGATAAACATTTATTCTACTTTCAAAGCAGCACAGGGAGCTGAAATAAGCTATGTAATGCAAATAAATGAATTCATTCGGAATACGAATGAAATCAACCTTCAAATTAAAAATTGTAGTAAATTGAAATGTGCCATTCTTTTCTTACACAACAACAAAAGAATTTTTAAATATTTAGTTATAAGTTACTAAGAATTATTTGGATAGCCCTTGGAAGTAAATTTGCTCACTTTAATTATTGTAAATAAAGGAACATTTCAAAAGATTTGTTATATAGTATTTGAAGAAAGTAAAATCCTATTGCTAATGTAAAAAATGTTCCCTTCTTGCCTTGGTAAAGGCAGCAAACTATTACATAAATTACTATAGTACCCTGAAGAGTTATTACATTTCTTTGATAAACACAGTAGACAGAAATGGTACAGGAAACAAGCCGGATATACAGAATGACATTTTATTGTGCACACAGGACTCTCATTGGTTCCGTGTCAGATGTGTTTATATCCTACAACTGTTGTTGGCATTTTCCTTAATCTCATTTGTTCATTTACTGCTGCTTTCATAATAACCCTGGTGCCCTGCAAGGAGGGTTCCACAAATTTAATCTTTTACTATTAGATTGCATTTTCATATTTACTGGGCTATTTGGGAAAAAGACCAGGGGAAAGCTTGGATGCCAGATTGTCACGTGAAATTAAATCTACGTCCTTAAAAATGAAACGGGGCCCTCCGCACACGGCTGTGCTCGTGCAGAATTAGATCTAGCATTGTTTCCGGTTTTGAACGTCGCTAAGAACGATTTCTTGCTGTCTGGAAAATTCCTTTCTGAAATTATCGGTGCAATATTTCATTTAAATTGCAAGATGGAATAATCTCCTGCATTTCACTAACGCTTCCAGAACTACTATGTAAATAGGCCCATCAGCCTAAAGACAGAACACCAGCTTATATGTATAGTAAGAGACGCAAACAGAAAAAGCTCTATATTTCCGTTTAGCTCTCTATCGCTGATGCTAATTACCGAGTATAATCTTTTGCCTGATTTAAGTTGCTAACGCTCGAAAATCTATTCCTGAAATTGGCTCCCTGTCATGAACATCAAGGCATGTGAATTTCAAATAAACCTGGAGGAAGCGGAACCACTTTAATTTCCTAGGAGTTTATAATCAGATTTTTCTCATATAGGTGTGTTTTTATATCGTGATTGTCAATATTAACATAAAATATTGTTAGCAATAATAACAGTTACACGAATTTGTTGAGTGCCCTCTACATTCCAGGTATTATGCTCAGTTCTTTACGTGACTCATTTCCTTTCATCTTCACAAAACTCTCAGTAACAAAAACTGTTATCCCTGTTTTGTGGATGAGGACACTGAGGCATTGTGACATTAAATAACTTGCCCAGGGTTGCACAGTCAGTAAGTGGTAAAAAAACAGGGATTTGGGCCGGGCGCGGTGGCTCACGCCTGTAATCCTAGCACTCTGGGAGGCCGAGGCGGGCGGATCGCTCGAGGTCAGGAGTTCGAGACCAGCCTGAGCAAGAGCGAGACCTCGTATCTACTACAAAATAGAAATGAATTAATTGGCCAACCAAAAACATATAGAAAAAAAAAATTAGCCGGGCATGGTGGCGCATGCCTGTGGTCCTAGCTACCTGGGAGGCTGAGGCAGAAGGATTGCTTGAGCCCAGGAGTTTGAGGTTGCTGTGAGCTAGGCTGACGCCACAGCACTCACTCTAGCCTAGGCAACAGAGT